>JANIJG010024121.1:24980-45373 GCA_024611175.1 Megaceryle torquata | reverse complement strand
CCCTGGCCAACCTCACCTGGAATGGTGCCAGGGATGGGGCAGCGACCACCTCTCTGGGCAGCCTGGGCCAGGCTCTCACAAGCCTCAGCATCAAAAATATCTTTTTCTCCAGTCTAAATCTCCCTCTTTTAGTTTAAACCCATCACCCTTTGTCTTATCCCAACAGGCCCTGCTAGAAAGTCCATCCCCATCTTTCCTATAGACCCCCTCTAAGTACCGAAAGGACACAAAAAGGTGTCCTGAAATAAGTTTCCTGTAACAGTTTAAACCCTTACTCTGCCCATCACGCGTATTTTTCACTGGCGTTGCTGCAATAAAAATAAACCTCCCTGCATGTGTTGCCACCATTTGAGTCCCTCTTTTGTGACTGTGTTACCTGAGCACATAAATGCTTTTAAGAAGTTAATAACCCATAAGTTATTGCTTAGACATGTGCTAAGGAGATAGCTGAGTTGATTAATCTTTCCCAGAAGTTAATCAGACATCTCGTCTATAATTTAGTCCCAGTGAGTCCGTAAATGCCAACCCTTCCCTTTCTCACATGAAGTGTGTCCAACAGTTCCCATCAATTACTCTCAGGCTGCCACGCTGGGCCTTAGAACAACAAAATAAGACATTCTGAAAGCAAAGGCGATGGTAAATGATAGATAATGTTCTTTTCATAACAAAGGAAATGCATTTTGGATGAAATAAGCAGCCAACAACTGTTCTACACATAAGAACCTCCAGACAGCCAGAAACAGAGTTCACCATGGCCAACAAAGTAAAAAATTGCTCAGCATTGGGGGAAAAGTGCTTTCAGAGTCTTAAATCGACAACTCGACTGTTTCTTTTCAGAGATGCTCCCTGAAAGCATTTCTTTGGGTTGGTCAGGAGGTTTTTTTATTCAACACCCTTGGTGTCACCTTTAAACTTTGCTGATACCAGACACTCCCTCCTTTGCTAGTCCTGGTTCAGCTGCTCTGGTGGAAGCCCAAACACTGACAAGCTCTGCAGGATTTATGAAGTTTTGTGCACTGTGAACAGAATATTGACCCCACTGATGTCAGGACAGAAGTCCTCTTGAGCTCAATTCTTCCAAGATTTCCATCCTGAAGTTTCAAAGGGATCATTAATGCTTTAGAAAATGAAGCATGTGGGCAAGGGAGCTCCTGGCTAATTGCTGCTGTTGTCTGTGCAAGAGCAGAGAAAACCATTCCTCCCTGGAGTTGGCTATGAACAGCCATGAAGATTGTATCTTACATATGCTTACCATGCATAATTTCTACTCTAGACTACTTACCTGAGTCCTAAAGAAAACATTAGCAAGAAGGATACGTGCAGGAAAGGTATGAGACCAATCAAGCAAAGCTTTATGTTTAAAAATATGAGGTTTGCACTTGAAGTGCTAGCTAGGGAGCAATCTAAATCATGATAATTTTACTCATTAAAAGAAGAAAAGAATCAACCAACAACAAAAACCCAGAAAGCATCTTCTCTTTTTGGAAGTCATCTTAGTTGGGAGGTGGGAAAAAGGCAACAAAACAGAGTTGTTAAAGCAAAGAACTCTCCAAACTGGTCACATGGATCTTCATCCCCAAGCAAAAGCAGCTTAGTCCCTACAGGACCTCAGGGGTCTTGCTTAACACCAGAAGAGCTGCTCCATGGGACCACTAAACCACCATTATCCTATCAAGACCTTGCCCAAAGCAGTGCTGCTGTACATCAAGCCAAAGGAGGAGATACTCACAGGTTCTCCGGGTAGACCTCGGGGTCCAACTTCTCCATCATCTCCCTGCTCAGCAGCAAAGGCACAGAGAGAAGCAGCAAAAGAGACAGAACAAACCAGTTATATTTCAGTCACATCACAGGTGTTGTTAAATAATCATCACACAGAAAAACCAGCTTCCCTGGAGTAATGAAAGGGTAGCCGTGCATAAGGAAGACCTCATAAGCCTGGAGACTAATACTGCGCGTGCAGAATTTACTAAAGATTAGAAATGCTGTAAGGATACTTCATAATTCATGTTGATGTTTATAAAGATGGATTTTGTTAATAGACAAGATATTGTAGAAACAATTCGGGGCATGTGAGTCAATAACCACAAGATTTAGTACCAAACTGAATGGGAAGCCAGCGTAGATGTGCTGCCTGGGAATGTGATTTAGCCAAATGAGGGCTCCTCAGAAAAACCAGAGGCAGCAAAGGGGTAATTCTTTATTCCTCCACTCCCATCTCCTGCTGGTACCCAAAACCTGAGGCTCCCTCTCGGGAAATCAACCCCATCAGCCAGCCCTTGTAAACCCTCCTCTCCTGCTGATAAAATTCATGCTCTTCTCAGTTATGTGTCTCACCCTGCACACCTGGAATGGTTTCTTTTTGTCTCTAGGATTAAAGTTTTCCAGACACTTGTTCTTCCCCTACGAGACACAGACTTGGTCTTTTCAACTTCAAAGCACTTTACAGCCACAACTAATTAATCCTCACAACCCCGTGGTGAGCAAGGTGTTATTATCTGGGATTTGCAGAGGAAACAAATAGCTCAAGGTGGAAAGAAAGCATCGTGGAACAGGATTAGAGCCTGGGAAATCCATACTCGCTCCTCCGATTAAACCACGTGCTCCTCACAGCCACAGATTCAGCATTTTCAAACTCTTCTCTTAAACCAGCCCTTCTGGAGCTGTAACCACTTAGTTTGAGCTTTGCTAAAGGCCTTCGGCTATTGACTTAAACAGGGTGGAAGGAGAAGTGAACAACATATCTTTGATTCCCACATCTGTCTGGAATTTCAATTCCCCAGGCCTTGCTGCAATTTGTTGGATCTTAAAAAATCACCCGGAGGACGATCTTTTAACAAACCCAGAGGTCTCTGACCAGATCTTAAACCAAAATTCTTCTCACTTTTATTCCCATCCTTTTCTTCCCTCTCACTCCACCCTCAGCATCCCCAGGACACAAAGGTTGGGTTGGGTGCTGCCACTGCCGGCTGCTCTCGCCACGTCGCTGGCTCGTACCACAGCTGCTTCTGGTTTACAGGGGTTAGTTATCAATTCAAAGGACTGCTGCATCCAGAGATGGACTTACCCTCTCCCCATCCTCTCCAGGTGCCCCTGGGGGTCCATGGGGGCCTGGCTCACCCTATAAGGAAACAAGAGAGAAGCTTCAGAGAAGACAGAGGTGCTCCAGCAGTAGAAAACACTGGGTAATGTTGAGAAACCAAGCAACAGGCTTGACCTATTTTCTGTCTGCTGAAGGTATCTGGACCCTCACGGTTCCTTGTGCTCTCTGAAGCAGCAGCCCCTCTCTACCTGCTCACACACAGGCTCCAGTACTAACAGACTAATGTTCTCCAGGGGCCAGAGCTCATGGGATTTACTGGTGACACTTTGGCAGGTGTCTGGGAACCGAGCAGGCGCTGTGGCTGCTTCAGGAGAGGGACTCGGGCTCTGCAGGCAGTTATTGCTTTACCCAAGGCGTGCTATTCCATTTCTGGCTGATTAAGCATCTCTCTCAGGCACCATCTTCCCTTTCCTGTGTAGCTTGTAATCACGATGCAATCTCCACTGTTCAAACACTCCCCTGCTTTATAAAGCAATGGCTGCGCTCCCCGGGGAGGGGAGGCACAAACAGCCTGCCAAAATAACTGGCTTCTTCCATTATTTTTTTCCCCCGTTGTTTAATTATAAAGCAAAGAGAACAATATCATTATAATTTTTGGCAATTGCCATCCACAAATGCACTGTCTAAAAGTAGGTTTTGCTTCTTATTTATTTTTTAGCCTGCTTTTTATTAAGGTAATTTCTCCCCCCACCCCTCTCCAATTTCAGTCAGTCCCGGAAGGCTCTTGCAGCTTCGCGGGATGCGAACACTGTGCCTGGGAGGGATGCTCTGACATCTCAGAGCTTTCATGGGATGTTCATCCTCTCCTAATTGCACCATTGTGGCTCATCCCCAGCAATAGCTGCCCTCCTCCCAGCACCTCCCAGCCAAGGTTCCATCACAGACCGTGGCCAGAGACAAGTGGAAGGTAACTTACTCTGTTTCCCTTCTCACCAGGCAAACCAGCCAAGCCGTCAAACCCTCGGTCACCCTAAAAGAAGAAAACAGTTTAATACACATTTCCACCTGCCATTGAAAAACTTTCCAATTTGTTTCCTTTCTTTGTCACAGAGTGATTGACTTTTCTCTCTCAGACATCCAGCCTTCACCTACCATCAGAGCAGGGATGAATCCAATTTTATAGATTAAAACCTGAAAGAAGCTCATAGCCATTTTACCTCCTCCCTCTTTCCCCAGCCCCTATAGTCTTATGTGGTTTTCCATGTGGATTTTAGAGCTTCTCTGGGTGATTTCTCCATGATCTAAAACATACATCCCTTCTGAACTTCTTCTAGTCAAAATATTTATTGATTTATTTTTATTTCCATAGAATTACAAACAATCCACTGGTGAGCAAAGTGGACATCAGTATTGCAACAACTGCCAACAGGTCCTCAAACACCTGAGCTTTACTACAATCCATCCCATACATCCTTTTAACCTTCCTGGACATTCCAAGGCAACAAATATATATACAAATAAATTCTGAAAACTGTCTTAACAAAGTCAAGGCCAGAAGACAGAGCTGTTTTGACTTAAAGAGGAACATTAACAGCTGGTAAATGTGGTAACTTCTCATGGATGCTTAAGGGGCATTTCCACGCTACCCTGCAAAGAGCAGCCTGCTCTGCCTGACCCAGCACAAAGCCAGATGTGAGACAGGGGCTGCACAGAGGATGTATAGCCCCAAATTACTGACACTGAGACAGCAAACCAAGGCAAGGATGGCTCCCAGCATCTCTCTTTTCATACACATCTCCAGGTCTGCCACTGCCTACTGCTGTAAATGCAGCTTCTGGGGAGCACAACGCCAAGCTCAAAATAATGAGCTCTCCTAAAAGGCTGGGCGTGTTAATTTGTGCTCGGCACTGCGCTGAGAAAGTCACGAAACCTCACGCTGGCAGAGTGCAGGCAGCACCAACCAGCCTCTGCCTGCAAATGACCACATGGTCATCCCAGGCCTGGGGATGCTCCCAAAGGAAAAGGGCGACATGGAGAAATTAAAGCGGGAGGAAGAAAAAGCCAAACCACATGAATCCCAGGAGCAGATGGGCAGCAAGAACCTGCCTTTGTGGGGCTTTCACCCACGTCTGCACAGCTGCTCTGGGTGGGTGTGTGGAGAGCTGATGATGAACCATGGCAAGCTCATGAGGATTTCTCTTCAAATTTGTGCCCTGTTCCAGTCTTCTGTGTTCTGAGGGGGCACGGAGACAGGAATGCACAGAGACAGCATTTTCCTGAAAGCTTCAACTCTTTGGAAGAGAAAGAGGATATGGGGGTGGGTGTTCTTGTAAATTGTGGGTGACACCATCTCCTAACACCCAGGGCAGAAGGCAGCGAGCACCAGATAGAGAAGCCTCTTTTTCTCTGTAAAGAGATGAAGCCACCTGTATTTTCACATTCTAAAGGTATGTGAAAATAGTACCAGCTCCTCCCTTCCACAGATCCTTTACCTATCAGCAAGGAAAGGAAAGTCGATTACACCTGAGCAGACAGAAGGGCAGATCGACCTGACCAAGCTGCACCCAGGGTAGCCAACAGCTCTTTCCGTTCGGCAGGTCTGAAAAACAGCTCCATCTCTGCTCACAGCAAATTTCCTTCTCCTTCCCAGTGCTGCTCATTATTCTGTTTTCCCTTCTTCCCTGGCATCCACTCCTTGGAGGGCAGTTGACGCTCATTAAAGCACTTTACTGGATAAATGATTTGCAGTCTCCCGTCTCTGTATCAAAACCCTACATCTATTCCAGCTTTAAGTATCTACATAGTAAAGTACTTAAACCTTCTAACACATGATTCCCTGAGTAAACTTTCTCGCATTCAATTTCAGTGGAACAGCTCCATTCTTGCTTGGTAATTCCAGCAGATCACAGCTGAATGAAGGGATTTAGTCTCAAGTAAAAATACAAGAGCATTAAAATTCCTCACCACGCCTTCTACATTTTCTCATCCAGTTAATAGGTACTTTTTTGTTAGTTATATTTTAGGATGTTTCCAGCTGCTCATTCATGTTTGTTTTTCATAATTGGGATTCCAAAGTATTTGTTCTACAACTGCAGCCAAGGGAGCATATTTCGCTCTTAAGAGGATCCAGTGATTTAAAAAAATTTGCATCCAAAAAGAAAAGAAAAGAAAAGAAAGATTGCTATTCTGCCTTTTAGGTGTGTGTTTAACTTCCCTCTCTCAAATGTGGAGCCCACGACTTCACAAGCATCCCTGGACCATTTCAACAATCTCCTCCAAGCAGCGTGGGCTCCTTCTGCCAAAGGTCCCTCAAGTCATTCTTGCTAAAAAGCCAGTGCAGGTTCCAAAAGCACATCCATACAATTCCAAAAGCACATCCACACAATTCCAAAAGCACATCCATACATGGTGCTACCTTTGGTCCTGTCTGGCCTGGCATTCCCCGGGCACCGTCGCTGCCAGCTCGTCCCTGCGACGGAGAAAGGCAAAGTCAAATACAAAGAGTAAGGCAGGACCACAGGGACAACTGCTCTTTGATTTGTGGCTGAGCCAAGTTTTATTTAAGTTGGAGCTTGCTGGCTGGGGAGCAGCTTCCCCTGGGGAAGAAAAAAATGCTGCTCTGTTTTTGGAGCAGCACCTCAGGCTCAGCCTGGTGCTCATGAGGGGTGTGAGACAAACAGCAGCAAAGCCACTTCACTACATGGAATGCTGAGATATGGTCATTGATTTTAATTTGATATAATCCTCTTCCAGCACATGTTAAGATATGCTAATGACAATAGCTGCAAACTGAAATGATTATTTTTTGTTAAGAAAGCCAGAGGTGGGTCACACAAAAGACTTTCTTGGGTTTTCCTCTGGCAAACTGAATTCTGACAAGCCAGAGGATGAAGTAAAATAAAAATCAGCATCAAGGATGTTGACAGAGCAAGGAAGCATGATTTATACCAGCTCCATAAACCCTCCAGGGACTGGATCCTCCTCATGTGCTACCGAGACTTGGGAACTGTCCAAAGCAGCCCAGAGTGTTTATGCAGCTACAGCCTCAATGCCACAAGAAAAAAAAAAGAACAACAGAAGAGTGGGAAGTGTGGACTCGCATCCTCCCCACACCACCCAGCTTTTAACCCATCCTCGTTTGTGTCTTCCCAGATGGACGGAGAGGTCTTGGACCAGCCCTGGGCTGGCTGCTGGCCTGCTCTTGTGCAATGTTCTCGGCTCTCAGAAATTAATTGGCAGCAGAAACTATTTCTAGCAGAAATTGTAATTAATGCAGTCAACAGCTCAGCTCCCAGGACACTCACCCTGCGGCCTGGCTTTCCTGCTGGACCGGGAGGACCCTGGATGCCTCGTGGACCCTGCAAAGCATCAAGGAGAGAAGAAGAAATGCCACCACCTGAAGTCATGACAAAGGGACCCAGCGGCTGCTGGCATCGCAGACCAGGCGCTGCTGGGACTGCCAGGGTCACCAGGGCTACAAAATGGGATGCGAATCCCTTGAGCAGAGCCTGTGGTCCAAAATGCACAGGAAAGGCTCTGAACATCATGCTCACTGAGCAACTCTGGACAGGAACTGCAAGCATTTACCCATGAGGAAGCTTTTGCCCTCAAGCAGCTCCACACGGTGGAGACAAATCACTTCCCCCACCATCAGAAAATGGGAATGTTCCCTTAATGCAGGATTTATGGGTTGGAAGAACAATTTCCTGAGCATTAGCAAACTCCCCACGCTCCGACATATCTCACATTTGCAGGACTCCTCTGCAGATGTCTTTGCAGGAAAGGACCACCACCTGCAGAATTTTATGCTGTTGGCTTAAAATTATGTCCCGAGTCTGCATTTGGATACTTGAAGGGACATTTATATGTAAAACAGATGTTTCCACACCATCCTGCTTTCAGCTGGCACTGGGTTACTGCATCACTCCTTCACAACAGCCTCTAACTGGCTGCTCCACACCTTTGTTTCACCCAGATTGCCCAATTTGCCCATACTCACCTGAGGTCCCATTTCTCCAGCTTCTCCCTTTAGGCCTCCACTTCCCGGGGGTCCCTTTGGACAGAGAACACAGTTTATTACATGGTTCCACATCAGAACCAGAGGAAAGATTCACGGCATGTTAAGAAAGAGCCATTAACGTGGGTAATCCAGAACATCCACAGAGCTGGTGCCAGCTGGGTCTGCTCTGCCCTTGCTCACTTACCATGGGGCCCGGCCGCCCTGTCAGACCCATTGGACCTGCTGGTCCTCTCAGCGCCAGCTGCAACAGAAAGAGAAACGTTGCTCAGTTGGTGTCTCTGCTCCGTTGCAACCATCATAGAATGGTTTGGGTGGGAAGGGACCTTTCAAGGCCATCTGGTCCAATCCCCCTGCAGTGAGCAGGGACATCTGCAACCAGAGCAGGTTGCTCAGAGACCTGTCCAAGCTGGTCTAGAATGTTTCCAGGGATGGGGCATGGACCAGCTCTCTGGGTAACCTGGGGCAGGGCCTCACCACCCCCAGCATAAAAAATTTCTTCCTTGGAGGGGAGTCTAAATCCCCCTCTTTTACTTCAAAACCATCACCCCTTGTCCTGTTGTGCCACCAGCCACATAAAAATCATAGAATACGAGGTTGGTATTTTCATGATGTTCATATTCATCTGGTCCAACATTTCTTGGCAAAACATGATCTTTCCATGCCCCAAGAACCATGAACCTTTGGAGCAATGTTCATACCCTCAGCCAATTTACCCAAGAATGTCCAACCTGCTGCTCCACCAACTCCTTTCTCCATCCACAAATGGGCAATGCCTTTGGATGGTGCATTGGTTTGCTGAGAGGACATATGGACCTAGACCCTGCCTGCCTACAGGCATCCTGTCCCAGTACACCCACTCTGCACTGTGGACATGAAGTACAAAAGCCCTGTAGAGATGCCTACAGACAACACGGTGCAGATCCAGGGCAGATGGAGGGGTGAGGAGTTACCTGCATTCAAACCAGAGGAGAATCTGCCTCTGGAGGTCAGACTCCCTTTTGCACCATCACGCATAGACACAATAAAACGGGCACTTTGGACAACACATTATTGAAGGTAAATGTCAAAACTTTGCCTTGACAGGCTGTAGGGGTTTGTTCACATGTATTTATGATCCCAGTTCAGTTTAGGAGGATTTTATCTTTATGAGTCTAAAAGTTCAGTTTTGAAGGAAATTTTTCCTTTTTTTTAATTGGTTACCACTGAATAACCTGCAAACAGAATGACAATTCTAGTTGCAACAGGGGGCTTTTAGCTCAATAATTAAGGAGTCACGTAACCATGCATCAAGTCAGTAATTTCCACAGTGGGTAATGGGGCTGGTCTACACTTTAAAACATCACTCGGACAATTTGTTCCCTTGTGGCAATTCCAACACTTGAACCGACTTGTAATTATCTGCGTACTCCAGTAATTAAAATCTCCCCGTGACTGCACTTGGAATGGCATAAATATTGCCCAAATGCTAGATTATATGGCATCATTTTACAACACCCCATTAAAAGGGAGATGCTGTGAAACACTGCTGGCTGGGAAAACGCTCAGTGTCTAAGGAAAGCCAAATTTTAAGGGAATAAATCAATCTAATAATGCAATTAACAACAATGATAACAAGGACATGAGACCCCACATAAGGAAAGAAGGTATCCTCCCCACTGCAGGACTCCTCTTCCATTTCTGCTGTATCCTGCATCATCCCCATAAAAAAAATGCAATTTATCTCCCTTTCTGCTTTGGTATCAGGGTTTTCAGCTGAAACTGGCTGACAATAAGTTGAGGTTAACCAAAAAATGGATTAATTTTTTTTTTCCTTTATGGAAATATTTGACTTTTCATCCACAGCCAAAACGTCAACCAGATTTGTTTGGTTTTAAAATTGTTCCCAAAACCTGAAAATTAAAAAAAGAAACAGAGTAAAGAGACTTTGAATGAGGGGAAGGAGGTTCTTTGATTGTTTGTTTTTTTTTTTTTTTTCATAACAGTCACAATTTTTAACAGCCAGGAAAAAAAAAAGAAAAAAGAAAAAGAAGAAAAACAGTGAGGCTAAGAAAGCAGATGCTTCTCATGAAATGTTCATCTGGTTAAACCCCCTATTTCCCAGAAAAAATAAAATGCTGATGGAAAAACCGTAGGCAGCTTTGAAATTAAGACTGACAAGGCAACACCAGAAATATAATCCACCAATATTATTCACAGAGCAAGGTTAATAGACAGGAAAATGCAGTGGCTGATGGCACCAGGGCCATGTACTCTACCTGAATACGTATAGAATCACGCTCCTTTGTAAAAGAGGAGTTGGATGGAAACCAGAAGAGCTCCAGCTAAGTCAAAACCCTCATTATAAACCTAAAAGAAGCATGTGCCACCATCTGGGTGAAGACCCCAGTAGAGACTCTATTCCATCCAAGGGTGAAATAAATTGCTTTTTAGCCTATTGCAACAAACAGGCCCAAAGAATCTGTGCTGGAGTGACTGCCAACAGCTCTGAATAACAGACTGCTTAGGTCCGAGCCACACGTCCCAGCTGCAGGCAGATGTGGGCTTCAGACCTGAGGAGAAGACCAGCAGAAAGCCTGGTCCAAGGTCTGTAGGCAATTTAAACCCATGTTTCTAAGGTATTGCTGGCCATTAGTAAAAGGCCAAGTCATCCAGATACTATCACTTCAAGCCACACAAGCAATACCATCTCAGACGAGAAGCTGTTTCCACCACCAGCAGCAGAGATGGTGCAAGTGTAAAGGCATCTCCTCTGACACATTTATTCTGCTCCTCCTTCACTTCCTTGGGCACCTGCTGCAAGAGACATCACCACCACCCTTCACTTACCCTGGCCTGTTGCAGGATGGCTTGGGCTTGGGCCTCCTGGGCTGAAACAAGAGGTCCTTTAGAGCCAGCATCTCCTCCTCCACTAAAGCGGAACTGATGGGAACAAGATGGAGAAAGCAGGTCACAGGGTTGCTGTCCTTCCATCCTCACGCTAGCTTTACTCTGAAACAACTCTGTTCAGCATGACTGACCCAACCCCATCACTGTCCTTCCAGACCATCCTATTAAGCACCGTGCTCTCAGGTCACCCAGCTCACAGGCACAAACCGACCATTTTCCCACATCCGCACCCACACAGCCAATTCTGCACAATAAGAGGGACTGTAGGCTCTGAACTGTAAGGACCTCAGACACCACCATTCAAAACCAAATGCAAAGTTCTCACAGGGCTGATATTCCCCGTGTGAATGCTGTTGGCCAGGAGACCCCCAGAGATGGGGTTGCATCAGGTTATTCGACTGTAGCTGCCTGTTTGCCCCGGGACAAAGCCTGTATTTCTCAAGTGTGGCAGAATCCTTCAAAGCAGAGAGTTTGGCCTATTGTTCAAGCCAGGATCCTTCAGCACACAAAGGATTTAAAAACCCTGAGAACTAACATTTTATTTTTTTAAACTTAAAAGGCAAGAAACAATGTTTTTTTCTGTCTCTTCCATCCCCAACAGCTACAAGCCCACTTTCCAGGACACACACCCTTCTCCTGTCTGAACTGCATGTGTGTTTGGGGTTTTGCAAGAAGGTTCTCTGCAGAACCTACTTGGGATGGCTCCGTCACCTCTGCACTGGTTGGCACTAGGTATACCACCATGGGGACTTGGCAAGCAGATACAAAGAGATTTATTTAGGCCAGTAATTTACAGGCCTACTGTTGGTTACTGTAGGGGCCAACAAATGTATTGTAATGGTCAGTTAAACTCCATGTTGAGCACTTGGTCCATGCTGTCCTAGGCATCCTGCCAGGAACCTACAAAAGTATCACCCTACCATTTGGATCCCGTACAAGAGTGCTGTGGTTTTTCACTGAAGACTCTTTCCCTTTGGTACCTAACCACTCATTTTCAGCAGCTGGTTCCCTTAGGGCTTTCTCACATCAAAGCAGACAAAATATAACCATTCCTTTAGCATTCCGGGACCAAGAAGGCTGACTTGGTGCTTGCCTGCTTCACAAAGGAGGAAAAAAACCCAATGAAAATTAACTACTGGTCATCAAAAGAGACCAGTTCATTCAGGTGCTTACAGTTTTGGAACCTGCTTTGAACATCTGTGAGAGGTTCCTCACTGTAGGAGGGAGGGTTCTGTCTGGAAATTGGGTCCTTGGGGGTATCTTCAGTTGCTTCTTCATGTCTTTCATTCTTCACCACCATGCCCAGTCAGAAACACTTAAGTTAATTCATCACTTCTGGAAATTCTAACCTACCTGTTGTGTGCTTTTGACCAGTGAAGAAGTTACCAACACTTTGCAAAAAGTAACTTTATAAGAAGAGCCATTCAGATCCATCTTTTATATCAAAGAAAATATGTTCTCGGTGTAAAAGAGATAGAAGACTCTGCAAGAACAGGCACTAAGCAGTAGCAAAGCCAAGAAGCCTGACTCACACAAATTCTTTTTTCAATTATGCTTGTACTTACAGGCAACATAAGCATGGTCCCTGGTGGTCCTGGTAAACCATCTGCTCCTGGAAGACCTGGACGACCAGGTGGTCCCTACAAGAAGAAATAATAATAATAAACTTTCATAGCATCATTTTAGTCATGTCCATACATAAGCAGTCATGGCTGTAAAGGCACATATCGTGATACAAAAGGCAGGCATTGAGTATGGAGGCATCCCAATGCCGTGGCAAATTTTGTGGAAGCACCTGTGTAAGTGCACAGGATTGTTCTTAGTAACTCCCTCCTCTTATGTCCCGGCCCCCATATATCCATGCTCTGCCATATGCAATTTTTGAGGGAGCAATAAAAGGCTCTACAGTGTTCCAAGTTAATGGAATCAATGTTTAGTGGGGTCTGTTAAAATCTATTAAAAAAAATAGAAAAAATGAAACTTCATAACTCAGGTCACCGAGATAGAAATGTGGAAAGATAAATGCATTTCCATATATATTCAGTCATCTGGGTCATTCCATTTTTCTCTCTTCTCTCTTTTTTTTTTCAGTCCTGTGAGACTATTTCCATCTACAATGGAGCGATCCTGTCAGCGGCTGTAAATCAGCAAAACTCTGAGGATCTCAATGGAGCTGTGCTGATTAACATCAGTTGAGTATCTTTAACTTGTAGTAAAGAAACAAGTATGCAGTAAAAGATCTATTGATGAAGTTATAAATAATCAACTATGGCCAATTTTCCTAAGACAGCCCATAGATTATTTGTATTCCCAACTGCGTACTTGGCAAAAAGTTCACGTTAACCCAAATTTGCACATCCATCCAGCAATCCTACATGCAAATGAGGATGACATCCAACTACTCAATGTGCATGTCTAATTGCAATCTTCACACCAGCTTAAGGAGCCGAAGGCAAGAGTGACTTGATCGTGTCCCAGTGAGGCCAAGAGGAGCCCTGATGCCCATTTCATGATGAGACAGACATGACTGCCTGGCCAACAGCTCAAGCTTGAGGACTTGACACTCCCCTATTTAGTAAACAGCAATAATAAATCCCATCTCTGGAGACCCCAAAGCTCTTGGAAGGGTAAGCAACAAACATCTATGTTAGTTCTCACTCTACAACCTGCCTGAAGCCCTCCAGCCCATGCAGACACCAAAGACAAGGCAAAATAAAACCCTGCCACAAATCACAATCACAGGCTACAGGGACATGAAAGAGCCAGACCATGTCCCAGAAAGTTCCACACTCACCCCACAAGGCAAAAAAAAGGTGGATAAAGGTGAGAAATAGAGAGGGAAAGAGAAGTAGGTAACAAAGTCCCTAAAAATCAGAACATTTAAAAAAACCCAAAACAACAACCAAACCAAAACATTTGGTTTGTTATCCTTGCCCTACCGCCTTCCAGCAAGGTCTTGGTGCATCTCTTTGTTCCCTCTTCTTCCATTCTCTCTGTACCGTATTCAACTTAACATTTCCCTCATCGTCTCCCTCTTGAAAAGGAACCCAAACCATTCAAGCCAAAGTTTCCAAGCACTAAATTAGAGCCCAGCACCAGGGTGGGGGTGAAGAGCTACCCCTGCTCCACCCTGCCTCAGCCAGGCTGTGGTTGGACCTGCACCACAATTACAGGGCAGAGCAACTCTGAGGACCAGGAGCTGAGCTCTGCACCACAACCAGCCCGGAATAACAACACTGTTCCCAGTGCTGCAGCAGACACCGCTGCAGCCAGTGATTTATCAGCAAAGAAAAAAACCAAACCAAAACAAACCCCAAAACCCAACCCCAGCAGCTCCCTCAGCACTGAAGGGAGGCTGCATAACACCCCAGCCCATCCATTTTTCAAGACAAGCTCATGATGTTACATTCATGCTGTTTACTTAGTCTGGCTGACACCGGAGTCCCTGACTCTGCTGATGAGGTGCAGAGGGCAGTCCCATCTGTTGGAGCAGAAGCACAATAAATAATTTAGGCCAGACTCATTTTATATAATAAACTTTCTTCCCTCTCTCTCTTCTCCTTTAACTCCTATCCTACAGATGACGGATCAGGAATGAACTTGTTTATCTCTCCATGTGTACTCTGCCTGACAAATGTTGATGCAACGTTTTCATCCATAAATGCCTCTTTTTGTTTCAGGTTGGGTGCGTGAGGTCTTTTCCTTCTGGGGTGGAGCAGCGGGGGGCAATGGTACGGAGGAAAATCAAACCCATACAGCACTTTGGAAATTTAAATTCATGAATGCCTTGAAGAAATGCAGCACGGCAGACTCTCCGCTGGTGTAAATCTGTGCCACTCTTATTATGTAAATAGAGGTTGCTGATATACAGCAGCCAGGGATGGGAACTTCAACTTTCATTTGGTGCAGTGCTCTAAAATGCCATGCTGAGTGCAAACACCAATGCAATATTTCAAAGGAATGCATGCACTGAAACCTCAGTGTGTTAGTGCTTGGGCTCCTCGAGTAGCAGACAATGACAGGCAGCGTGGTGCCCAGCAGCCCACAGCGCTGAGCCTCAAAATTTGCCTTCAGTCTCTCTCAGATTATTTTTCTGCCATGTTCAGCCCTGGTCAGAAAAGTAAGCAACAGAAGAGCTTTCTCGTGGCATTTGGGGTCTTCTAGGGAAGGCAGTGCTTGCCATCCGATGCAAAAAAAGGGCACCTTGAAAAGTTCAAGCCCTTCAGAATCCCAATAAGGATTTTAGGAATCTTCTTATACTTCTGAGGTGCAAACAAGTCCTCAGGGGCATCCTCCATTGGGACGCAGTGACTGCAAGGTCTTGGGAGACAGAGCTCTTGCTTTGTGGCCAGCTTTCCCCCAGAAGCTGATCACCCCAGAGCACCCAGACACCCCAGATTTCCAACACACAGCAGGGGCAGTGACAGAGCTGCAGTTTGCTCTCCTGCTGCAGCTCATCCCATTCAAAGGAGCACATTTTCCTCACTTTCTTCACTCCAGTCCAGAACACCCATCAACTAACTCTCCAAAGTGCCATATTTCCTTCTTCCTACTGCTCGAAGAAACCTGCCTAAGTCATCCTCAACCAGCCTCGCCCCCGAGACGAGTCCTCTGAAACCTCCCACAAACAGGCTGCTCTGCAGCTCGGCGGGGGCCGCGAGCGCTTCTGCGCGCTGCAAAACAACCGGGGGAAACGAACCAACCGCCGCGATGAATAAAACGGAGCTAAGTGAGTGCTGGCCAACATTAACGTAGCTGACTAGTGTCGGTGTATTAATGCAGAGCACCTGCCTGATTGCAAATAAAAAGTCATTCTGTCAGATGCAGGCGTAGGAAATGCTCCTCACTGTGCACATAGAAGTGTCATGTAAATTCATGAGCTGTGCGCGGGGTTAATAATAAACAAATTAAAAGAGGAGCTGCTCTAATTAAAAAGGAGTATTTCAATAGAGTTGCAGTTCCTGGCTCTGCAAGTTCATCACTTCTCTGTGCACAGTATGTTGTATTACATTCCGTTCTGGACAGTCGGAAAAGGGGGAGGTGCTGTCTGTGCTAGAATGCAAATGATGCCTTTCATTTCAGGGTGTGGAGCAACATCAGCAGGGACAGGGTGTCTGCTGCTGATTGACTTTGCATGGCCGTTCAAGAGGAGCCTGGCCAGCAAACGTCTGCTTCTGCCTAGAGAAATGGCAGAAATACAGCCTCTCTCATCACCAGGGTCAGCATCCATCCTGCCAGGCTGAAGAAGCAGCAGCACATCAAGGGGAGAAGAAGAGAAAGCTGTGTAACATGTAGGACACATGCAGGATGAAGACACACCAAGAGCCTGATGAAGCCACACAGTTCTTTAACTAATCCTAGGACCACTGCAAGATGCAAACCACTTCTGGGACCTTGCCCAGCTAGCCCATCTTCTATGAAGTCTGACACCCAACGATGCAGAGCCCGCTCTTGGTCCTTCTACTGAAGTAGTGAAGGAGGAACAAGGACAGTGGTGTCTCAAGGGTTAAGCCATCCTCTCTGAGCAGTGGCCCTGGCTCCCAGCCACGGGTTGAGCCCGCAGCTGTGTATTGACTTTCTGAGCTTGCAGGCACCGATCCGATCGATGGAGCACAGTCAGGGCCTCTCGTTCTCAATCATGTCACAACCACAAGAAACATTATTACTGTTCCATCAAAAAACAACAAATACATCAGGAGTGTAAATGAGGCGGGGGTCTTTACAGCAGTGGCCCAGGGGCATGTGAGAGCTCAGTGGTCAGTGGACTCCAGCCAAGTCCCCAAGGACCAACAAGACAACAAAGAACCTTAATTAAAAAAAAAATTACAGCACCCGGGTTAGGGTCATTGCCTCAAGAATACCCCAACACCAGAGTAATCTCCTCAAGTACACCTTAAAACCTCAGCAGATGCTTCCCAGTGCAGGCCAGCAATGATTTTATTTCATTCAGTGGTTGTATTTTGCAACGTGCTTGTGACTGGGCTGGGAGGTGAATAATGAAGGTTTGGAGCCAGTTGGTTGCTTTGTCCTCCAGCAGGCTGGAAAGCTGGCAACTCAACCCCTCCTGGGGAAGGCAGGCAGGTCCCAGGGGTCCCAAGCCCACCCCAATGGGATGGAAATTTGGAAGAACACCAAACTGCAGAGAGGCTTTTTCCCCACCTCTTGCTTTTTGCTGATGAGCCGCTGGGAAGACGAACACAATCTTGTCGGCTGGGAGAGGAGCTGCCCTATAAATACAGAGAGCCCAGGTCACCCCAGCTTCTTGGGCACCCAGGAGGCAGATGGGATGCAGCTCCCCATCTGGAAACCAAGTGCTGGATGGGTGGAGGACGCTGCAGTGCATGTGAGCCTGCAATAGGTAACGGGTGGCCTTATCTGACAGAAAAAGGTGCTCGGGACCTCAGCGGTCAGATTAGGGGAGTGTGTGCTGACAAGCACTCCCTTCCTCGGAAAGCTGTTTTGCATTTGCTGGGTGACAGCACTGACAGCAGCGGGATGTTGTGTGTTCAGGCGCATCTCCTGTGATCTGTGATGCTGCTGCTTTCCCTCCCTCCAGCGCTTTCCAGGAGAAACTCTGCAAAAATCGACCTCCAACCAAGGCTGCCTTCAGAAATCCACCTGCGGGCACATTTTTTGCCATTTTGCTATCAGGGCTGTCAAGATGCCTCAGGTCACAACGAGCCACCAGTGAAGGTTGGTGTTAGGGCTGCTAGGAGCCCCATTCCCCAGATGAAAGAGCAGAACAGCAGAAGCTACTTTGAAAGTGTATTTGCACTCAGCAAGATGCATCGAGGCACTGAAATGGTGCCAAGCTCCAAGCTTCATTTGTTTTCCTCACACAAACGTGCTGAAATCAATGTATTTACTCATGTGAGACGACTGCTGCTGGTACACGTGTCCCCTGTGCTGCTGCACCACCAGCCTGTGGCCCCACACGCCTCTCCGCTGGGCTGCAGCCAGACAGGAGCTGCTCCTGCCAGCACAGCCCCCATTTTGGTGCTCCATCACCCAAAACACAGAATGGTGGGGCTTGCAACAGACCTCTGGAGATCATCTCAGCCAACCTCCCTGCTAAAACAACTTCACGCAGAGCAGGGGGGACAGGGTTGCATTGTCCAGGTGGGTTTGGAATCTCTCCAGAGAAGGAGACTCCACAACCTCTCTGGGCAGCCTGGGCCAGGCTCTGACACCCTCACACCAAAGAAGTTTTACCTTGTGGTCAGATGGAACCTCTTGGGTTCCAGTTTGTGCCCATTGCCCCTTCACCTGTTACTGGGCATGACTAGAAAGAATCTGGTCCCATCCTCTTGACCCCCACCCTTTAGATATTGATGAGCATCGATCACATCCCCTCTCAGTCTGCTCTTGCTGCTCAGTGCTTGTGCACCACTTACTGACCCAAGACTTGAGTTCAGCAGCTCCCAGATCATTCCTGACCCCAGGTGAGGACTGGGCAATAATGAACGAATACTCAACTCTGAAACGTGGTGCTAAACTAGGGAATCTGGGGTCACAGTCCACCAAAGCTGCCTTCGATGAGACACCCCAAAGCCGGAGGCTTCTGTGGGCAGCGACTGCCAGGGATGAAACTGAATTAAAGTGACATCAAAACAAAACATGCAAACCCCAAGTTACTGCACTGCTGAAGTATATGGATCAGTCTCTAGTGCTTGCTGGTACAGATCAATAATCCACCTGCAGAAAAGATCAGGTGCTGCACCAGAGTCACCTCCCCATTGGGAGTAGACTGGGACACAAAAGGGCTGTAAGGAGAGACCCCCAGCCCGGGGGCTGGCATGACCATGGGACCTTCCTGGACTCAACCAAAGCCAAACACTGCCAGAACTCACAAGACCAGCTGGAACGAGGATATGGAACTGCCCCTGAACTTCATTTTACTGTGCTAACAACCATTTTGTGTGTTTGCTCATCCTCTTTTCCCAGTGCCACAGCCCAGTTCCCACACTGGAACAAGCAGCCATGGGCCAAAGGGTGCAAACAGAGGGCAGAGGGTTTCTCAGCCTTATTCTTGCTTTTAACCTGGGAAAAAACTGCTTAATGTATTTGATGAGCGTGGCTGTTCCCCAGGCTTTTGTCCCTGGAAGCAAAGCTCTGCCCTGTACCCTACCATAAGCTGCTTTTGGGGCTGACTCAGAGGAGATTGCTATTACAGGATGAGCAGTAATTTAGGGCTCCAGCAACACACCACAGTCCCACTCTGTACACACAAAATGACCCAAGATTTCAGCCAAAGAGAGGAAAAACATGAGTACTCACTCTCTCCCCAGGGTCACCCATTAAACCCACGGGTCCAGTTGGTCCTGGAGGTCCTGGAAGACCCTAACAGCAAAGACAGAAAAAAAAAAATAAGCCCCTAAAGAAAAAGGTGTTATTATTTGTAACATTTGTAAATAGAAAAGGAAAAGAATTAGAACTTTCTGTTTATTTTTGTATGAGAAACTGGGTCCCAAAGCACTTTGCGGGCATATGGAGGTGATAGAAGAGCTGTGTGCTGAGCCCTCCACGTGTACCCAGCAGCCCAAAGCCGCATGCATCCTTCAGTGCAAGGTGTAGACAAAGTGCCACTTACTGCTGGGCCTTCAGGACCAGGAGGGCCTTCCACCAGCATACCCTGAGCAAGAGGAAGGAAGAAAAAAAGTGATTAGCAAGACACATACTCAAAGTCTTTTTGACTACAGGGCTGGAAAGCCCAATGCTTTATCTGTTCTTAAATATTTCAGGTCTTGCTGCATGGTCTAAGCATCCCACAGCTGAAGGGTTTCCACGCTTTCTGGGTGACATCTCCCATGTCCCCATTGTCAGAGGCACAGAAGGCTCTGCCCACTGAAAAGCCAAATACCATCTGTTTGAATCACACAGGGAACAGCAAAACAGCTCCTCCCCCCCGGTTCACCCTCCTAACCATGACCCTTCTTCAGGGTTCACAGCCAGGCAAAGGGCAAACCCTGGGGCATGTCCAGCCTTGATGGTGCTGGAGCAGGAAAAGAGCTTCTCTTCAAGAAGAAGCTGTTTCTAGACTTAAAAGTTAATAATCAAATGGTGATGCTTTTCTAAAATGACTTTCCCAGCAGACTGCACTCTGTGATTTACTCTGGGTACCTAAGAAATCACTGTGTGGGCAAAATGGTAGAATAATGTTATTCCATTCCTTTTAATCTAAATATTTTGTCATAACTTTAAATCAGGTCTATCATGCATTCAGCAGAATTGAGGTTTTCTCCCCTTTTTTTTTTTTTATTTTTCCCTACCCCTCAGTGGTGTGTAAATGTCAGGAAAGAAACCTTCCAATAAAGCTGGCAAATGCTTTCCAGAAGGCATCAGGATGATCTGTTGGGAAGTGCCTCACAGTGATCACTGCTCTTTAATTTCTGCACCAGTGACCGTGCCCTTAACTGCACCCAGGTCGAGCCAAAGCAGCCCCAGCAT
>JANIJG010024121.1:0-18051 GCA_024611175.1 Megaceryle torquata | reverse complement strand
CCTCTGGCCCCGCTCCAGCAGGTCCCTGTCTCTGCTGTGCTGAGGACTCCAGAGCTGCCCCAGCACTGCAGGGGGGTGTCCCCAGAGCAGAATCACCTCCCCCCCAAGGAGTTCGTGGCTGCAGGCAGGGCCTTCAGCTGCCACTCCAAGGTATCAACCCAAAATCCACCTCCTCTTGGGCATTTGTCCCTCAGGCTGGCACTTCTCAAGAGTCTTCCCTGGGTGACACTGCGTTAGCCTTCGCCTCAGCGCACAGGAGTCTCCTTCAGCCAGGCAAGTTACGTCCTTCTCTCTACTCATCACCTAAAAGATTCACTGCAGCAACCTCCCACCCCAGAAGCAGTCCTACAACCCTGCCCAGCTCAACACCGTCTCTTCAGGAGCTGCTGGAGGTGGACAGTTTGCACTCTCTCCTCACAAGATGCTTTGCTAAGAAGCAGGCTGTTTTCATATAGGAAAGCCCTGCTGTGTGCTTCCCCACCTGAACTTGCCTATTTATTTTTCCTAACAACTAAAGTGGCCCTCGAGCCTCTTATTTCCTCCTCCAATTTTTTATTTTAAGGTCACACTATCCAATCTTTAATTCCTCTCTATTAGAAAGTTTGAGCTTGGCCAAAGATTTCTGGCTTTTTGTCAGGAAACAGGAAATTTTCCCATCCGTGGGTCCCCTCAAGTTGGCACTCACTTCCTCGATATGCTGGAGCCTTTTCTGTTTCTCTCCATGTATCATTTTGGGCTGCTCAACCTCCTCCTCCACATTTTTATTCCCCAGTTGGCTGGACTCGATCCCTGCCGTGCCACCAGCCCTCGGGGTGGCTGGCTCCCCTCCTGCCTCACTCCAGCTGCTCAGCTCTTTCCTTGGACACTTTCCCCGACACCTTTTCATTCAAACTTGCAGGTCCAACGCCAAACATGCTGGCCAACTTCTGCTGTCTCTTTTGCCACCTTCCAGCGCTCCCAGAAAGCCTTGAGTTTCAACAGTCCCATGAGCAAGTAATTCTTCTCCATCTGAGAAGGAACCACAAAATCTCTTCCAAGTCCCATCCTACCTCCCAAGAAACATTATCCCACTATCAACCCCCCTTGCTGATGCTCCTGGGTAACCAAGAATTTGGCTCATCTAGGGCAGTTATTTCCTTGCATAGTGAGTTTTACAGCACGCAGCTGCACAACAACTCATCTCAGTCTCATCTAAGGATGAGACCAAGGTTAATCTACTTGAGCACCAATATAAAAGGCATGAACTGGGCAAGTCTTAAGGATAGAAGAGTCTCATGTGCAACATTTCAGTTGAAGCATATTAAAACAAGGGTAACTAAAACTGTAGTCGCTCCAAGTGATCTCATTTTTGAGCAGATCTGTGCACAGAATGAAGAGGCTCTCTCTGGGTAAATGCAGGCATTTGAAATCCAGGGTTTGAACCAGTGTTTAAATGTTGGGGTTTTTTTAAATTACAGTCTGAAAAATATAAAGATGCTATTCAGTAGGAATAGCAAAATCCTGATGTTCCCCATCAAATCAACGCTTTAAGGATTTATATTAAAGCTGTGAAATAAAATGCTTTTACTTAGATTTTTAACACCAACCCTCATTTTTCTTTTTGTCAAACAAGGACTTTGCTCAGGGAAATGCAGATGTCAATACGAACAGATATTTCCAGGGGAATAATCCTTAACCAAATTCTAACTACCTGCGCTCTACACCCTGAAATATCAAGAGTGAAAATGTTCTGGAAGAACTTCCTCTTCCAACAGCTGCCTAAACTACTTACAGATCTATCCTAGGGATGATCACATCTCCTTTTGTTCTCACCACCATAAAATAGCAGAATTAATAAAAAAACAAAGTGAAAGGAAAAAACATTCATTATAAAATTACATCGGTCTCATTGTAGGTGATGACGGTACTCGTGGGGAGTTCAGCTTCCACAGCATTTTCAGTGAGTCCACCCTGGGGATCTACTTCCTCGTTGTAGTTGACATCTTCATAGGGGAGAGGGGTGAAGTACTCTTCGTTAATGGTTTCGTAGTTGTACTCATCCACGAGAGGGTCATCCACCGTAGCATCTTCTTTTGCCTGCTTGCCAGGGTTCCCTTCATCAGGTGCTGACGTAGGGGCAGGATAGTCCTATTGCAGAAACAAAATACCATAATCAGAGAAACAAAAAGAAAATCGCGCATCGTCCTCCACCTGCCCCTCTATAAAGGTGCCATTTATCATCACCAGAACCACTGCATCATCACCAGAACCCCGTGGAGGTACCTGCTTGGTTTCAGGTTTCTCTCCAGCAGCCACTTCGGGAGTGCCGGGTTTGGTGGTGGGAGCTTCTGGCTTTACAGCTTCATCAACATCTTCATAGTAGGGGTACTCGTAGTAGTAGGTGTCACCTTCTCCCTCCCCATCAGTGTACTACAAAGACAAGGCAAGAAGCAGAAAATAAGCTGCAGCACCCAATCGTGTTCCTACCATTATTTTGTGTCAGTGAGGCCACGCTACGATGCAGACCCACACAGTGAAATCTCTCCCTTCCTTTTGTTCATCAGCTTCTGTGAAACCTTCACCAAGAGCCTGGCTTTGGGCTGCTTTGGCAATGACTGATATGAGACGGTTCCAAATCATCTCTCAGTCCTGTGGCACGTTCTTCCTTATCTTAGAGGATGTACCTACCCTGTCATCCATAATAACACAATAAAAAAGGAAAAAACATGCTTTTTTTTTTTTTTTAAACCTCAGATCATTGCCACCTCCCCAGGTCACACATCTGACATACTCAGAGAGGGGAAGAAAACATCTGAATCCCACAGCCACTCTGAGAAGCAGAGAAGCTTTTTCACTCATCTGACTGCACTAATAGCATCCGTGTGACTTCCCATCCACCCACGGCCCACAGGCAGAAAGGCTTTGAAAACAAGATATTTTCAGCGGTTTCCACAAGGCGTCAGTCATTCTTCAAAATGAAATACAAACAAAACATTTGGTTACAGCCGGGCATGGCAAATTTCTTTGCCATTCCATCGCTCTCACTGGCAGCAGATGCTGGCGCATGGAAGAGTTATTCTTACACGGAGCAACACAGCCCTAAGACAAGCCAGCCCTTGTTGAACTGCTGGCTCCAAAAGAAGAGTTTTATTTTCCTACTACCGCATATTTTGACTGTATCAAAATCTATTTTATTTTACTTATTTATTGTTTCTCCAGAAGTGCTGGCAGAGTGGTTACGGCACTTCCCTGGAGCTGGGCTGCTCTGCCTCATCCGTGAGCATCGCTCTGCTCCCCACAGCCCTGTCAGGCTCAGGTTTTTAACTGAATCCCAAAGCTGATGACATTACAGCTTTCTGAGGTTTCAGCAGGAGCCTGCAGATCCAGGATCAGCTGAAAGCAAGAGAGAGTGCACGGACCAGCAAATCAGACCAAGAGAGCAGCCAAGATGCTGAGAAGTGGCTGAGGATGCCAGACACGTTAATTGCTGTGAGCTCAGCCTCTTCAAAATGTGTAAAATTCAGGTGATGCTCTTCTGGATATCATCCACACCCTGATATATCTAATTGAGCAGCAGAAATAAGATATCTGTATCGCTCCTTTCTCTTAAAGCAAAGATCTGAGGCTAACTCTTTGTAGAAAAAACATTGAATGCAGCAGCTTATACAGATGAGCTGGGAGTGTTTCTGCCAAAATGAAATTCAAATGTCTAATAAATGAGGCAAATATGTTCCCCCCTTCTTTAACACCTGTTGTTTCAAAGACTATTGGAAAAGAAATGTTTAATATTTTTACAAGTTCAACAGTACAATTCAAAATTTCAAACCAGGTGCCTGTTTTGGACAGGATTTGCCCTGCCAGAGAAGGTCTTGAGTTGTCCTGGCCAGTTTTGGAGCTCCAAGCAAATACTCATTTCAGTCTCTGGAAATGGGAAGAGTGCAGAAGGAAAAACTCCCAAGGGCAAGAGCCAAGACCAGAACCTGCAAATCCTACAGACAAGCTCTGCCTTGGCCCTTACAGCTGAGTCACAGGGAAGCTGAACAGGAGGAAGAAGCTTAGTGCATTTGGAACCACAATATGGAGCTGGACGATGCTGCTGCCCCCAAACCATCCCCAAATGCTGCAAGATACTTACATATTCATCCTGGTTGGGGTCCTGGGACTGGGGGGAGTCGGGGATGGCGGTGTCGCAGTCAGGGCTGTAGTGTTCACAGTAATCGTGGGCTGCTCGGGGGTCTGCCACAATCAGGAGCTGCTGGATGTCACCCTGCAGGGAAGGAAAACAGAGTGTCAGGGAGATGGACGGTGAATGTGGAGCCATGAGCCAAAGGCTGCAGTCAAGGAGATAAACACCACCGAGAAAAGAAAAGCAAAACACTTGGCAGGACCACCTCCCTGATGTGGGCAATGTTGCCTGAGATGAGCCAGGCAAAACCCCTCCACATCCAGGTCCTAGTCAAGCAGCCACTTATCTCAGGCTGCTGAGGTGTGAAGTCACCGTGCTTCACGCCCAGTCCCCAATGCACCTTCCCAAAAGATAATCACATCTGCAGAGAGGTCACCCCCAACAGTGCTGACAGCCCTGGGCAAGGTGGGGCCAGTAAAACGAAGAGAAAAGGGCTCTGCGCACCCCACGTCAGCACTGGCCTGTGGACAATTAACATCTGCTTTCCTGCCTGGTCCCGTGCAGCTCTGCAGGGCTCCAGAATTGCCCTGACAGTCCAAAAAGCTGTTTATTGGCCTCAAAACTTCTCTGCTTCTCACACCCCATCAGCGGGCCTCAAAAGTCATCACCCTCCCTTTCTACATCTTGCCTTGAGTTTTCCACTCACAACAGCATGGCAGACACAGAAAGAGATTAGAAATGCATCCAATAACCAGAAAAAAAGAGAAAAGAGGAAGCAAGTTCGCAGTGTTTTATCAAAAACCTGGTACAGAGCAAGCTCATTAGGCACTGAGGCTGCTTAAAGGGCTGCTCGCTATATAGGGAACGAAGCACAATGCAGCCACAGCCCAAGGGTCAGAGCAGAAATCCCTCTTTAGTTTCCTGAAGAACCACCCCACTGCTTGACCCTAACGGCAAAACCCAGCTTAAGCAGCAGACAGTTACATAACACAAGACTTTACTACTTGGATTATTGAAGCTGATATTTTAATTAGGGGGAAAAAAAATAAGAAATCTTGTTTAATAATAGAAAAACACAGCTAAGGCATCAGGGGAAAAAGAAGGAGCATTACAGCAAAACTGGAAAGGCGACTTGGGCATGTAATAGGAACCAGAAGCTCCGAACGGAGCCTGGCCAGACCAGTGAACAGCCCCATGCAAAACCAAAGGATATCTTTGAAATTTGGAGCCAAATTTGCCTTGGCGCACAGAAGCTGCACACTGTCCAGCCGTGGGTGCCGCTGGGTCCCTGGGGAGCTCAGCCTCCCATGAACACGTACCACTCACTTCACCAAGAAAAAGCACTCTACATTTCTGGCAGAGACCCACCAGGAAAGAAGGTGACAAGGACCACACGGACCTGGCCGCATCCTGCCCGGTTCTGAGGGGCAGCTTACGGCTGCCTGGGGTTTCCCTCCTCAGTTTCTGGGCTATCCCAACTATCTCTGCAGCACCTCGCCATAATGCCTGGGCACCTCTCAGATGTTACTCAACTTAGCCTAAAATTGAGCATTTCTTTGAGCTTATTCATTGTTTCCCATGAATAACCTTTACCAAATTAACAGAAACGTCTGCAAAGCAGTTTTCAATTTTCTATTTTAAGAAAGAGTCTTTCCTTCCAATTTCCTTTTTCTTTTTTAATAAAGCTGTAAAGCAGTTCTGTCTTTACTACCTTTTTTTTTTTTCTTCCTTCTTTTTTTCAATGTATCCACCAAAAATGGGGTTGCAGTAGTGGGAAAACAGAAGATGCCAAGTGTTTGTCTCCTAGAACACTTCCCATTTCAATGGACAATGTGACCTGCATGGGGAACTCGGCTGTGGGGTGGCCTGGAGGACATCACCCAGCCCCGAGCAGAGCCTTGAAGGAGTTGTGGGGTGTCATGGGGTTACTCACACCATATATTATCATCACTGTCTTCAAAAGCAGTTCAGAGCAACAGAACAGGCTGTCTCTTTGGAGCTCCCTCCAGTGGAAGATGCCAAATTTGCTTAAAGTTGATGATGTGAAGACCTTTCCAGCTGCTATTTCAGCACACAGGACCTCAGCCACCCCTGCCCCCCACTGACACCGGAGTTAAGCCCCCTATGCCTTTCTCTCTCTTAACCACTCAGGTGGTTAAAGCTCCCTGGCTTCCACAGGGTCATGGGGAGTGGCCAGCACCACTGGGATAAGCTGAAATAAAACAGTCACAAAAGCAGACTTGGTACTTGTCTCCAAGAGGCAAGGAAGGAAAGGCTGAAAGCTTTTTCTTCTTGATAAGGTTGGATTTACACCTCACGAAGAGCTGATAGTCTTCATCCTATAAGTGACCAGGACTATAACTGTGTTTCCTTGAGGAACAGATAAAGTAAAGAAAGGCACGTTGGCTAAACAGAGTGCAAAAGGTTAAGCAGAAGAGAATTTGCTAAAGCTGAGATTGCTTTTATTCTCAGCTGATGGCAGCTCCTGAGCTATGCAGGGGGAGGAATCCTGGCTTGGTCCCACCCTGCTTCCCTGCAACACAACAGGAGCTGAGCATCCTCCAGGTCCAATGGCTCAAGGCTCTGGCAGCACCTTTGAGTACAAGAGAAGACATCACCTGCAAGTCCCAGAAGCCATAGGCTCAAGTCTTGGGGTAACAGTAGAAACCCCAACCTCACTCAATACACCAAAGGACAGCATTGGCCTGGTGGCTGCTGCTGAGTGAGCAGGGAATGAGGAACAGGGGAGGCTTTCTGCTAGTCCTGAGTCAAGAACCTGAGAAAACCAGCGGGTAACTGAACAAATTTGGCACACAAAGGGTGCCAGGAAAAAGCATGAGCCCCATCAGACAGCTCCTTCAGAGCTCACCACGCTTCATGAGCATCATTCAACATGCCTACTATTTTCCCATTTCCTTTTCAAACCAAATCAATCACCCAGCCCAGCAACATTCATCCTTTTCTTGTTCCAGCAGCAGCATGCAAAAGCAGAAGGAAAACCCACGCACCCTATTCTGGAGGAATGGGAGCCCCAGGGAGCATCTGATCTCAGTACACTGACATGGGCTGAGCAGCTCAGTGGTGGGGGAAGAAGAAGAGCTCACGGGGTTGCTAGACCATTCATCTTTGTTTCATTAACAGCAAGTGCACAGCCCTGGTGGATGCCCCGTGTTAACACTTGTAAAAATCAGACAGGAGTAAAACCTTGTTAGCAAGATTCTCAGTCAACTGACCTCATCCCTCAGTGCAAAACAATAAAATGGGCTAATTTAGCCTGTAATAAAAAGCCCCACTATCTGAACTTCACAAAAGATGCACAAAGCTCTGCTGTCAAGAGCCCCATTTCTTTGATTTAAAAAGCCAACTTTAAATAGAGCAAGCCGTGCTGGGAGGTTCGTGAGTCTTTTGTGTCCTCTCAAGTGTGTTGCCACTAATAAATTTCACCAAGAGATAGCTGCCCCCAGCCCTGGCGTGGGCTGACAAAGGCTGCAGCCAGCTCCGCTCCCTTTCCTCACTCAAGTGTCTATTTGTTTCACTGTTATGGTTACACAAAACACCCAAAGCTTCTCTCTGTCCTATGTCAGCATCTGCTTTCCTCAGCAAGAGCAGCGATAACGAAGATACCATTAATTTACACACAGCCCCCCCCATTCCACACACAGGTTTTCCATGAAGCCTTAGTAAGAGAGAACTTGCAAGTACACTAAGAGAGTGGTTTGAAGGCTTTATCAGCCAAATCACTTAGGTTTTTATTTTCAAGTGAAGAAGTATTGAAGTCAGAGAGCAAGTCAGTAACACTGTGGTATTGCTTCGAAGAAGAGGTCACCAGCACAGCGTCCTCCAGCCCAAGATGCCCATGCAGATGCTGGGTTAAATACTCTTTCAGCATGTGAACACCTTGGGCACATCTGGGCACACAGGGCTCAAGAAAGAGCTCCAGCAACTAGGGTGGCACTGGACATGCAGAGGAGAAGCACGGTTGCTTTTCTGTGGTTTGACAAAAAAATCTGAAGCAGGGAAGGAAAAAAAAAACCCACAAAGGTCAATTTTTGCCTGAAAATAACCAATATTTCACCCATCAGAAGAGATAGTTTTATAAAAAGGGGAATAAATCACATTTCGACCTTTCTTCCTCGAGCTTCCCATGAAGAAGAGGAGGCAGGACAGCACATTTATGAAAATGATTGTGAATTGTGAGGCTTTTATTTGCTCCACCAGATGTAAGTGGTAACTGTCAGGACCAGTAAGAATCTGCCTGACATTTATGGTAAAGCCATTTATGCCTGATGACTCATTTGCTTTATGGATTAGGTTCCGTCAAGCCAGTTTAATTCAACTCCCCAGCCAGCTCCCAGACAAGACTGGAAAAGCTCTTCTGGAGCATTTTTTAACACTTATTCTATATGTGTGCAAAAAATGTCACATCACTTCCAATGACATCAACTTCAGTAACTTGGAGAAATCGCTGTGGTTCAACAAAACAAACAGCTGGCGAGGATGACTGGAGTGACTTCATCTGGCATTGGCAGCAGCTCCATAAATACTGGGATTCTTCGGGGCTTTCGCTGCAACGCACGGATAATTAACTGGACTGTAGTTTTAGTGCATTACCCCAGAAGTCTTAGAGACTCCTATCCACAAGTATAAATACTGCTTGATGTGCTTTGTTTAAACTCCTCTATTTAAATTGGATAACTTGATGTGCTTTTTTTAAACTCCTACCTTTAAATTGGTCCAAGATTATAAAATTGTAATAGAAAAAAAATTAAATCTTAAAAATTATTGGAAGCAATTGGGATGGTGCTGAGTTTTATTATGATAAACTCACTAATTTCCTCAGCACAAACCCAGTTGGGTGGCTGAAGAGTGGCAGAGGTTCACTGAAGGTCTATGATCAAGTGAAAGCAAAGAGAACCCAGCCACCAGCGAGCTTCAAAAAGCCTAATCCCCGTCTCGGAGACAGCCTGCCAGCCCTCAGATGTTCCACTTGATAAAACCTCTCATCGGCACTTGCCCTTAGACAGAAGCTCTGTGCTAAGGATACAGCAGCTGCCCTACACCAGGGCTCCCAGCAGCTCCTTGTCTGCGCAGGTTGTAATTAGAGTGGTACCAGAGAAGTCAGTGAAGAAGGGAAGGATGGGGTGACGCAGATCTCACCATACCCCTGGCTCTGCCAGTGTAGCAAGACCTCATCTCAGCGGTGCGATAACCGCACGGAGCATCGGTGCATCCTTTGTTGTAGCAGCAGCATCCCAGAGGCCCTCATTTAAACACAGCTGCTCCAGGAAAGAAGCCAAACTGCAGCAACAGGGTCAGACAAAGCCTCATCACTCCCACCAGCCCCTGTACCCATGTCCTGAGCCCCTTTTGCTGCAAACAGGAGCGAGCTCACCAGACAGAGCAACTGGTACCTACAGGGCATCCTTTGGGGCTCCAAAGTTTTACCCTACAAAATGGGAAGGCAATAATGAAGGTCTGGCTCAACAGAAAAAAATAGAAAAAGCGCTTGATTCGCACACAGTCATGAGTCAGCTACAAATACTTGGTGGCTTGGATAAATCCAATCCGGATGTTTGCTTCCCCATCTGCACAGAGGGGCTGCTTGAACCGACTGGACAGCTTCACTGTGAGACCTCTGCTATTTCCCCTCTCAGGCTCCAGTTACCACAAGAATGGCTCCCTCTGGCTTTTGGCACTCAGATAGGAGCCTCTTTTGAGCCCTCTTTAGAAAAAAACAAAACAAAACAAAGCAAAACAAACAAACAAACAAAAAACCCCAACCAACCAACCAAAACAAAACAAAAACAAAACAAAACCCCAGGTTTAATTAAGCAGAAAAAGGATAGAAATTTCACTAGAAGCAAATATGGCTTCAAGGAAAACCCCTCTCTTAAGAGCTGGTAAGAGTTTCCCTTTCTCTCTCTGCAGCTCCATCTGGGAGAGGAAGCACCCTGAGGAGCCCTGCTCTCACGACACATCAGCCTAGTCCTGCCTCCCCACCCCAGAGCTAAACCATCAGTGTTTCCAATATTAAACTTAGAGAACACAAACTACAGTAATTGCTTAGACAACCCCTGCACCTCTATCCCTGACCACAGCAACAAGAAGAAAATAAGTCCTTTGGCTCACAGGTGATTAACATCCCTGGTAATTTTCAACCTTAATATTTTATAATTCTAGGGAGGAACTCAATTTCCTACCACTCGAGGATCCATTAAGTTGCCGTCAGCCCTGGCCGGTGGCTTTGGGGAAGTGGGACAAGGACGCGCGCGGTCCCCTCTGTGCCTCTTCCCTTTCCCTGAACCCTGTCACCCTCTGCTCCAAGCTGCCCTCAACACCCAGCCCTGCTCCAATGGATGGAAACAGGGTCGGGCGATGCCACATCATGCTTCATCCAGCCATAAACTGCTGGACCCTCATCTCAGTTGCTCCACGGCTGTTAGAAAAGAGGCTTTTTGGAGCGAGGAGCTGTACTTCATCAGAGCTTGCAGAGACCACAGCACGCCGCAGGTCTGTCAGGGCAACATCACCATACAAATGATGAGCAGTTTAGCAAGGACTCTTTACTGGAAAAGAAGGACAAGTGATTCTCTAGGAGGAGAACAAAAGCCAGATGGCTTTGCTAAATCTGGAAAGCTCTCCCAAAGAAGCCGTCGCTCTGCCAATACCCAAATACCAGTCAAGGACTCAAGTCATTAGCAGAGTAGCAGACACTAATACAACATTCACTTCCAGGCAGCTACTTCCTCTCTGAGTCCCAGATCTGATAACCACACAGTGCAAAAAACACCCTAGCCTAACATAAACACTGCCCAGCAGTGACCACAGACACCAGCACAACACCAAGCACCCCTGGTGCAACACCAAGGACCCTCTGTGCTTGATGGAGCAAATGAGAAGCTGGAGCTTATGCCAAAGTCATTTAAGTGACAGTGCAGAGCTAATTCCCAAAGACAATACACAGAGTATCCATCGGCAGTATGGATTATTTACAGGACAGCACTTTACAGGTGACAGACAGACCCACCCACCGTTCCAGTTTCCTACCCTCAACTGGTGACAAATTTTCTTGCCTTTCCAAATGGCTGAGTTTGTCAAACCCATCAAGCACTGCTGACTTCTTCCTGCCACTTTCCCTGGAATCCTCACCAAATCCTGACAGCTCAGACCCTCTTTGCTCTCTCAGTCCCATGTAACATCTCTACAGTCACCCCTTCCTCAGCTTTCTGCTACTCCAGTCCACTGAACCATCATGTCCTGCCCTGAGAACTTCTGAGGTGGCATCTGACAATGCCCTGAAAAGAACAGAAAAGGGACAAGATGAAAAAGCCTGACCAAGCTCAAATGGACATTTAATGATGGGACAAGAGCCCAAGCTAAGTTCCAGAGTCGCCACATGGACCACATGGTCCCATTCTCCCTGCTCCCAATCCCTTCACTGCCAACACCAATTCATCCCCAGACAATTCACCTAATTGGAACCTCCCTCCTTTCAGAAGGGACATGTAATCACCACTTTAGAGATCCCCAAAAGCTCTGGGGCTGCTTTATGCTCTGCGGCAACTGTACTTCCCCTTATTCAGCCTTGACCCCAAGTGACCGGGGGGAGGGTCACATAATGCATTATGTGCACATCACCCAGTTTGTTACCCTGGGCCTCCCACCGTGAGCCATAAATGAGCATTGCTCCCAGTGGGCGATGTGTCTTTCCGAGCTAAAACCCGATGCCTAGACCTTGGAGGACAGATTCTATTTGAAAATTTACCAAATGGGTGGAAACACCCAGATAAGGCAAATTAGCAACATGGCATTTAATTAAGATGCAGGAACTTAAGGGACACAGGGTGGAGAGAAAAAAAAACAATCCTTAAGAAAGAGGCAGCTTGGAAAACAGGTGGTGTTGGCAGAAGCACAGAAAACATCAAATCTACCAATTATTTACTGCAAGGCTATAGCATAATAATGTGTTTCTTCTCCAGGATTTTGGGTTTGGAGCTGGAAAAGCCACTGCAGGGCCAGCACAGCATCCCTCAGCTGGTCCACCCCACACAGCCCTCCTCCCTCCCTAGCACTGCTGGGGCAGGACCTGCAGAACTGGGCTGGATGAGAGGCACAGCCACTGGCAGCCAGAGGGGGTTTCTCCAGTAAATGGGAAAATGTAAGCTAGGAAAAAAGAAAATTAAAAAAATCTTGAAGGTAGACGTGGCCAGCAGAGCAGAAACTGAACAGTAGTTTAAATCTTGTCCTCACAACGTCAGCCGAGAGGCTCCTGCCAGAGCATCCCAGATCAGGCAGCACAGAGCAGGAGGCAGCATCCGTCCCACACACGTACTGGGGGACACGTCCAGCTTTCCCTTGACTCACGTCTGGAGCTGCAAACCAGCAGACATGGGCTGCGTGCTCCACAGGGCTGCCCTGCAAAGCGGACAAGTAACTTTTAATAACCATGGCAGCTAATTGCACAAGGGAGCGGGACCCACCCAGAGGAGAAACAACTCCTCGGCTCCTGCTTATCCTCACGCCTTACAGCTCGCTGCAGGCGGCCTTACATCAGCAGCTGCAAACCTGGTGGCATCACCATCACGCGCTGCGGTCCTTTTGGAACAGAAGAGTTGCAAGCTTTGATTTTTCCCTTCCATTTCAAGCTCCCCACTCCCCTGCGAACCCAAAGCGCTGCCATCCACAGGGCCCACGCTCCACCGTTGAGCTGTCTGCATTCCTCCGCTTTTGGGCGAGCCCAACCACCAGGACTCTTTTGATGGGACGGAAGGTACGTCCAGGGCAAAGCAGCAGCCAAGCAGCAGGGACTGCAGGAAAGGCAAAGGCAGCCAAGATGCCTTAAAAAATAAAGCAAGTACAAAGACCTGCTAAAAAACACCCCGGGAGCCAGATACCTTTAAATCAACAACCGTCGTGCTCAGACGCTCAGCTTCACTGGCTATTTTTATGTCTGTTCAACAAACCACAATCTATCTGCTAGGATTTTTGGGTGTGAAACAATCAGTCCTAGACACGGAAAGAGGGATGTGACTGAACAGCTTCCCCTGCTCTGCGGCCCCAGCCTGGAAAGACAGACGGACCGGGAGAGGGGCTGCATAGACTGGTGTGACAAAAGGCTGCTTTATATTCCCCTCCTGCTCTAAGCCAAGCACTGTGTTAACATTGCAAAAATAATACAAGAGGTTTCTGCAGTTACTTTGCAAAGAGGGGAAAAATAATAGCTCACAGTTCAGGTTTTTAAAGGCAAAAGAGAAAAAGGAAAAAAAGAAAAGAAGAAACCCCTGACAGTCCCACTTCCCTTCACCCTAATAAAGGACATTACTCTCAAATTTCATTTTCCTATTGTAAAATCAGTCTTTACATTTGCAAAATGATCGTTTTTAAAGAATTTTAACTGTGTGTTCTGGGCAGATGGTCTGACCCCCCCCCAGTAGATTAGAAGCATATGCGAAGAACACGGACTCTAAACCACACATTTTTATTAAGCTGCATGACTTCTAGTTCAGATTTCATCACACTGAAGTAAATATTTTTCTCTCTGAAGTAGCAGCTGCACATTCAGTTACCCCCACTAGATGTTTCATGTATGTAGACATGCACATACATGTAGGCAGGTGCTCACACACAGGTATCCCATGCTTGCTGATAAACTCTGACATCAATGAGAGTCCACAAGACCAAAGCTGATTTTGCAGGTTTTCTTTTAAAAACAACCACTGTGCACACAGAATTTAATTAATATAATTAATAAATTAAAACGGCAAGAGTTCCCAAAGTTCAGAAATACCAGATTTATGGTGGCATACTCTAAATCTCTCACCCTGCACAGACATATTAACATATAGTCATTAATTATTACCCAGGATCATGATATTTTTCCACTGTACTTCCACCTTGGGTGTTGCACAAGGACATTTTCCTCCACAGTCCCTTTGCACACTCTCTCAGCTCCGCTTGCACACGCTTTTGGCACATCCACGCTATGTATCTAAGCATGTGCATTTTGAAATGTGACATCTATAGATGCAGATCTTAAGCACAGCTAATTTAAATGAGCTCCTCCACTGATAGAGGAGGAAAGCATCCAGATTTAGATACTTCTGAAAGGCTCTGATTTCCTAATGGCTTAGTTTCCACTTCTGGCATGGGGCATGCATTCTGCTAAAGCTTGACATGTCCCTTGCAGCTTTCCTGAAGCCAGGGCTTAATCTTTATCCCCAGCCTCTTCCTGCAAAAGCTGGGATGTGTCAAACGCAGCTCTTGCTGGGTGTTTACAGAGCGCCTTGGGCAGCACCTCTGGAGCCAAGCACGTGTTCCCCGCTGGAGCGCTGACCACACGCCACGTCCGCAGGGATGGACCCTGACCTGGCCAGCACAGCCTCAGGAGCCCGAGCCAGAGGCACTGATCTTGCCACGAACCAACCTGCGGCCAAAGGCAGGCTCCCCATACCACCCAACCCTTTGAGGGACATGAGCTCTCCATCAGCCTTGAACCCTTCCTGTGAAGGGCTGGCCCAGACCAGCACAAAGCCTGCTGAGTATGTGCCATTTACCCTCCTCACCAGTCACCCAAGCCAAGCCCTAATAACCTTTAGGATGTCCATTACCTGCAGCAGATGCAAAGCCAAGCCACAACCTGCTCATGGTACCCACCAGTGCTCCTGATTTCAGCCCCAAGAGTGCAAGAAGCCCACACCCTCAGCTGGTGAACACCAACTCCATGGGGACCCTAGAGCTGGAGGATGAAGAACTGCATTCATATGCAATGACCAACCTCCTGTGGCTCTCCTGGCCAGCTGGGGTCCATCCTGATCCAACTCTGCTCTTGAGAAGCCACTTACAGATCTCCTGCAGTAACACCTTCCCCAAGAACAGAAAACGGGACAGGAGCTGGAGTCACTTTACTCACTGGGACCGAGTTACCAAAGGCCCCAGAGGTTCTCATGGCTGTGGGATGGAAACCTTGCAATGTGATCTACCTAGACCATGCTACTAAGCAGGCTTGACTGGAAGAACTCCTTTACTGGCTTATATTGGAGTTGCTGTCTGGGCAAAGGTGTTCCCTCTATTTCTGGGGAAGAGTGAGGGGGAAAAAGAAAAAAAAATAAAGTTGAAAAAACCTGACTGCAGAGAACCCTTCCAAAGTGACTCAGTTTTCTTTGGCCGCTCCAAAACTCCCATGAACATGGTAAATAGTCTGACTCTCTTTTCCCCTCTCCAGTTTTGACTGAAAAATAGGAAACACAATTCTGAGAAGAGCTGGAATGAGAGAAAAGCAGGTTTCAACTCTGCATGCAGGGCCAGCTTGGCAGAAGGACTTGGCACACTTGCACCATCTCCCAGGGAATGTGTGAGAGCTGTTAAGGTCAGACCTGGTGTAGGTCCCGAACAGACCTGATCTGTGCATACTCCTTGTGGGGGATCTTAAACGTTGCCTCCATTCAACCAGTTCTCGCTCTTTTTTCCAGCACAGGAGCTAGAGCAGAACGGGGTCTCTCCCTACAAAGATCCTACCTAGAGGAAGTATCTGGAGTAGAGCTGCTGTAGGTGTAGCAGGAGTGCTAGAGGGAAACACCTTCACCACAGAAACAACCCAGCCTCCTGGCCGCCTCTGTAATTACAACTGCTAGCAACTAAACATTCAGCTCTCTTGCGTATACCAGAAACCACATGGAGAGTTACTAAACTTGAAGGTTTAAACTAACACACGAGGAAGCATTTTTCTCTAATGAATTCATTAGGACCACAATGCAGTTTCTTGGCTATTTTCCAAGCCACGTGTTATCTCCTTGGGCAGCCACAGGTGTGTCCCTCTATCTTAAGAGCTCTCGAATCCAATGGTTGATTTCAGTCACTTTTGACAGTGGAAAAAGGCTCAAGATAATGCAATTCCTATAAACATCATGGAAACAGACAGATGGCAAAAGACAGGCATCATACAAGTTCATTGTCTGAGGGGGGCTTTGCAGCGAGTTCACATCTGATCAGATCTAGGCGTGCACAAGAACACATCTTTTTAATGTTCCTACCATAAAAAAAGTTTCAGCAACTATGAGACACAAATTAGAAGGAATCCAGACCTGACTATTCTCAAAGCGTCTCCGAGATTCCCAATTCCCACAGTAACTGGAAAAAGATGAACTAAAGCACCACAAAATAAGCAGTTCTTGCATTTCTGCCTATACATGGAAAACAGACTCTTCTCCTCAATTTTCTACACCTCAGAACCATGGAATGGAGGAGAAAACCGAGCACCTCCAGGTTTTGACTAGCCAGCTCCCCTGGCAGCTCTCAGAGGAATACCACAGGACACAGCAGAGCCCAAGGGTTTGTTGTTACCTATCATCAGACGTAGACCACCTTCCGGCTGGCACTGCCACCCAGGCAACCTCAGATGAGCCTTTACTCAGAGTGGCTTCATCCATCTGCACAGCAGACTTGTAATCGCTGCTGGCTCTCCAGCAAACACACCAGGACCAATCCGTTAAGAGTTTGGGGTATTTTTCTACATGACCACACAGCAGCTTGTCACTCTGTGATTTCTGCCTTCAAAGTCTTCATTTGGTGACTTAAAATCAGCATTTATGTCATACTCTGCACAAATTACAGCGTTGAGCCCTAAAAATAGAGGCCCCACAATCACCATGTGCTCTGTTGTCACTGTCTTTACATCTACTTCAAATATAACCTTTAGAGCACAGTCACTATATGGCTGCTTTGGTTTTTTTCCCCACCCCCACCCCTCCAGATTACAAATGCTTAGGTGGGAATGGTACAAATTTACAGGACATCTTTGAAAGGGACACTAAAAGCTGCTCAGAAGTTGTACTGCTGAGTTGACAGGTATTCTTTAATAGATGCACCCACCATCTGTTTACAACATTACAGTAAGTGACTTCATGGCAACAGATTATTCAAAAAGCCAAAAGCCATTTACCAGAGGTCTAGACTGAATTTAAACATGGGTTTCTTTTTTTACCTTTTAAGTTACTGTCCATTCCAATAGTCTCACAAAACAACAAGTGTGAAAAACTTCCACGGCAGGATTTGTTCAAGGTGTTCTTGCTGATTGTGTTCCAATAGTAGCTGATTTGGCTCAGGTCTATTCACACGGTGTGGTTTTGTTCCCTAATTGAAGCATCAAGTCAGATTACGCTTCTGAACCCTTGCAAGCAGCAAATTAAACTATTTAAAGAAAAAAAATAAATCTCTTAATACTTGCTCAAAAACTTTGCTTCCATGGATAGGCTTAAGCAGGGCAACTCAGGAGACACTTTGGCAATGGGCTTTTGCAACTTGCAGCCTCCTCCTGACAGCCCAAGAAAGAAATTTCCATGCAAAGACAAAATAACAGGACAGTGTGACAAGGTGCTGCTCTCCCTGACAGCCATCACAAGTACCCAGTGTGACAGTGGGGCTCAGACCCTGCCGACCAGTGATGCTGACTGCTGGGACAAGCTGAGAACCAGTTTGCCTTTGCATCACTGCTTGCAGGGGAAAAATAACCCCAAACAGTATTTTCCTCTCCTCTGTGTGCACAGCCTGCCTGCTCCTCTCGTGGTGCAGGGCAGGAATGGGCAGCAGTCTGCACCCACACCACCGCCCCCCACCAGGGTGCTGATTGCTTCAGTGGTGCCCTGAGGCCAGGGTGAGGGGCCAGTGCAGGTTGGTGGTGCTGGGACAACAGCCCCATGGGGAGCATCCCACAAAACTCACATTCAGGAGCCCTGGAAAGATACACTAACTGATAGCCCAGGCACTGGGGGAGGTATTTACATAAAGGTAGGATAGTGTCAGCCTGAGCGACCTGCCACTGGCCAGCATGGAGTTTAATAAAAAAAAAAAAAAAAAAAAAAAAAAAAAAAAAAACAAAAAAAAAAAAAAAAAAACAAAAAAAAACCCCAAAACCACCAAAAAAAACCCAAAAAACCCCCAAAACGGGAAAG
>JANIJG010024119.1:88892-99483 GCA_024611175.1 Megaceryle torquata | reverse complement strand
TCCAACCCCTACCACTGTCTTCTGTGACTCTGGGGCTGTGGCTGGAGCCCTTGCCAGTGAAGACTGAGGAAAAGAAGTCGTTGAGAACCTCAGCCTTTTCAGTATCACTTGCCACCGGTTCTCCCGTATCTTTTCTGAGGGGGCCCACACCTTCCCTAGTCTTTTTCTTGACATTAATATAACTACAGAAATTTTTGGCATTTTCCTTGATCTCCCTGGCTCAATTTAATTCTAACTGAGCTAAAGCTCTCTTGCTGCTCAGGCAGCTTCCTTGTATGACCCCCATTCTAGCTGTCCTTCTGTCCACTCCTTGTAGGGTTTCTGCATGACAGCATGTCCAGGAGCAACTTGTTCATCCAGGCAGGTCTCCTAGCATTCTTTCCTGCCTTTCTCTTTGTCGGTATAGTTTGCTTCTGGACAGAGAGAAGGTGATCCTGGAATACTGATCACATGTCCTGGGCCCCGCTACCCTCTAGGGATTTGTCCCATGGTACTTTGGCCAGCAGATCCCTGAAGCGATCAAAGTCTGCACGCCTGAAGTCCAGGGTCGTAACCTTGGAGTACATCCTCCTAGCTGCCCTGAGGATCTTAAATTCTATTGCTTTGTGATCACTGCAGCCTAGGTTGTCCCCAAGTTTCACATCAGTCACCAACCCTTCCCTGTTGGTCAGAACAAGGTCCAGCATAGCACCTTTTCTTGTGGGTTCCTCTAACATTTGAAGGAGGAAGTTGTTATTTACACATTCCAGGAACATCCTGGATTGCTGGTGCCTTGCTGTGTTATCTCTCCAGCAGATGTTAGGGTGGTTAAAATCCCCTACAGGGACCAAGGCCTGTGAACATGAAGCCATTTCCATCTGCCTATGGAGGGCCTCACCCGCCTGGCTCTGCTGGTCAGGTGGCCTGTAGCAGACCCCTACTGTAACATCACCTTCCCCCATCTTCCCTTTAATCTTAACCCATACACTCTCAAATGGCTCATCATCCTTTTCCATATGTAACTCCACGGATTCTAGCTGGTCACTGATGTCGAGGGGAACACCTCCTCCCCTCCCACCCTGCCTGTCCTTCCTCAAGAGCTTATATCCATCTACCCCTATGTTCCAGTCATGGGAATGATCCCACCAAGTATCAGTAATAGCCACTATGTCATGGCTTTCCAGCAGCACAGTGGCCCTTAATTCATCCTGTTTATTACTCAAGCTGCGTGCTTTTGCATAGAGGCACTTCAGCTGGGCTGGCTGTATCACCCTCTTGTGCAAAACCCCTTTTGAGTCCTATGGGTTGTCCCAGTGCATTGTCACTAGCTTTCCTCAGGGCAACAAGCTGAGAGCCCTTACTGAGACTCCATCCCTCAGCCCCTGATGTGCTGCCCCATTGTTTGTCACAGGCAAGCATGAAATTATTGACCCCTTCCCCCTTCAAATCTAGTTTAAAGCCCTATCAATGAGCCCTGCCAACTCTTCCCCAGAATCCTTTTCCCCCTCTGGGACAAGTGCATCCCAAAGGGGGAAAATGTAGATATGCTATTGTTTTTGCAGTGACCTGGCAGTGCTGGGTTAATGGTTGGACTAGATGATTTTAGAGGTCTCTTCCAGACAAAAGAATTCTAGGATTTTATTTCTTAAGTGTAAGCTGCAAAACATTTTATTTTCAATCAGTCTCATGGAAGAAGGCAATTATGAGGTAGCCCAGCAGAAGCAGTTGGCATGAACAGCAAAATCTCGGGAAGATACTATGTTAAATTCATTCATACTACTCCCACATACTTTGTTTTCTTTGATTATAATAGTGGCTAAAAATATTCAGAAGCACTTTATGTCATTAAGTTAAAATTTTAAGTTTAAAAGTATTGAAATTAAACCTCCCCGTGCCTTCATCCAACAAACAAAAGAACAATTGAAAAAAGAAAAAATAAATAAATCCAGCATCTAAACTACTTCTTCTCAGGCACTTTGTGGGTTGTTTCCACACTGGTAGAGCAACAGCTGTTGCTGAATATATTTTTTAACAAAATGGGGTTTCTTTTAGTGCTGCCGGACAATGCGGACAAAATTTAAAGTGGCAATAAATTAAAGCTCATCAATGTCATAATAATGAAATTATAATGTGTTTCAGTGGTACTTAGAGACTATGTCTTCTGGAGTTAAAATAAATTACACCCATGCTGTCTATCACCAATTTATTCTGAAATTCCAACCTCTGATGAGGTTAAAAAAAAATCTTGAGTTGATATTATCTGTAAACTCTGTATTTTTAAATGAAGGACATGTCTAGAGACAAAACATGACAAAAATAATGTAAGGAATCACTCAAAATAATACAGCATGTAACATCAAGTGACATATTTTTCAGCACACAATGTTACAGCAATTCTCTTTACAGCTGCTGTTTTCAAGGGATTAGGTTCATTTCCATAATAAATGATTACTTAGAAGATTTATAATTCTTTTTCAAGATAAATATGGTAGGAATAGTTCCCTTCAAGAATGACTATAAAATTGCATCAGCAAGCAGGTCCATGCTGGTATTTTTACCTACTTAGGGCTTGATGTTCTGATATCCAAGACGATTTCATATAAAATTCAGCAAATACCTTTTTTCATGTGACCTCAGAGTGAATGTAGCCAGCCTGATTTCACCAGCTAGACAGCAGAGTAAGGGAATCAATCAGGATCTAATGCATATAGCATAGGGGCAGAATCATAGCATGTTTTAGGCTGGAAGGGACCTCTAGAGGTCATCTGGTCCAACCTCTCTACACAAGTAGGGACATCTCTACCTAGGGCAGGCTGCTCAGAGCCCCATCAAGCCTGATCTTGAATGACTCCAGGGATGGGGCCTCCATCACCTCTCTGGGCAGCCCATTCCTGTGGTCTATCACCCTCAGAATAAAGAGGTTTTTTCTAACTTTAAGAAATATTCTAAATTTTTTTATATATTAGTCTTAAAAAAAATGTATTTATATTTCTAATATTAAGAAATATTAAGAAATACCTGACTGTTGCTCATAAAACATTATTCAGAAGCTGTGGGTTCTGCTCCCTCTAAATCTCCATGGATTAAAATTGGAGGAAGAATTCTGTTTTGCTTTTAGCTAAATGTACAATTTTGACAAATATATACTTCCAAGGATACTAAGATAAATCCTACTACTCTAAACTCAATAAAACAGCTGTACAGGAGTACAAGAGAGAATTTCATGGTTATGATCCTACAGATCCACAACAAACTAGTATTTTTTGCTAAAAATGTGCTACCTAAGCAGATGGACCATTACTGATTTTTTGAAAAAGATTAATCTTTAATGAAATGAAGACATTCCTGTATTTTTGGCACGCTTTGCCAAATTTCAGATTTCTACAAACAGCTATCTTATTCTGGGCCCCTCACTACAAGAAGGACATTGTGGAGCTGGAGCATGTCCAAAGATGGGCAATGAAGATGATAAAGGGTCCAGAGGAAAAGTTTTATGTGGAGCAGCTGAGGAAGCTGGGGCTGTTCAGCCTGGAGAAAGGGAGGCTCAGTTGAGACCTTCTTGCTCTTGGTAACTCTTGAGAGAGGTGGGGGTTCATCTATTTAACTAAGTAACAAGACAAGAGGAAATGGCCTAGTTGCACCAGGTAAGGTTTAGGTTGGACATCAGGAAAAAATTTTTGCTGGTTTGAAAAATTTGAAAAAATTGGAAAATATTTTTTTCAGGCCTGGAAAAGGATTCCCAACACAGTGGCTGAGTCACAATCCCTGAAGGGATTTATAAAGATGTGGAGATGTGGTGCTGAGAGACGTGGTTTAGTGGTGACCTGGCAATGCTGGGTTAACAGTTGGACTCAATCTTAAAGGTCTCTTCCAGATAAAAGAATTCTGTGATTCTATTTCTTAAATGCAAGCTCCAAAATATTTTATTTTCAATCAGTCTCATGGAAGAAGGCAATTATGAGCTAGACCAGCAGAAGGAGTAGAACCTAAACAATTCTATGATTTTATCCTAAGTAGCTGACATGGTTGAGTTTTTTAATGATAGCATTATGTTACATTTTTTACATTAGGAAAACAAAACAAACCAACCAACCAAACAAACAAACAAAAGATGAACCTAAGAATCATAACTGTGAGGAACATCATAACTAAAATGGAATGATTCAGAGAGCTGGAGATTATAAGCAGATGACAGGAGGAAGTATTAATGCAAATATTTGCAGCAATCTTAATTAGGATTTGTCATTCTGACATAAAACATTGTTTTATGAATTGTGATTCTGTGTGTACAGATTTTCATTTCTTCCAGCTGTGATTTATGATGCATACCTTTACACTTATATACCCAAAACAAATTAATTTTAAAGTTTACACATGATATGGTACAAAAAAATACCACTCCCATACATACAGCTCAGTATGACGTAACACTTTATTCTAGTAACACACACTACACTGAAAACTGGTAACAACTGCCTGTGAAGTCTTTTCAGGTAGAATTCTACTAAGCCAATTGTTTTTCATGCATGAGATACACTGCAAAAATGTCAAAGAAAAAGGAGTGGTTCAAAGTTAATAAACAAGAAGACAGAACAGCTGTCTGAGTTACTGATTCCTCAAACCTTTTCTTTAAGAAGCTTCTCCAAAGTAAAGAGAATTAAAAATTTATGTGGAAACAAAGGACTATGCCCAACTACATTTGTCCTGCTGCTGAGTTGCTCTCCTGTGCAGGCAGTCCCACGGCTGTGGACAGATGATCTATTGCTCCAAATTATTGCTACTGCCAATAAGGGTTTTTCTGGCAATCACAACATGTGAATCAGGCAGGTTAACTCAGAATCTGTGGTTTGGTCAGCATACAGCAGCCTGAGACAATCGGAGAGCACACAGTGTATTAAACCTAAGCTTTTCAAGGTGTTAGACAGAAGGAAATAATCTAAATGAAATTAGTTACAGCTAGGTCTAGGGAAGGAATACACCCTTTCCTTCTCTATATGCCCGCAGTACAAAGTGGAAGTAAAATTTAGTCACCTGAATTCAAGAGATAGCTCAGAATCTTCTCCCAAATAAATCTTCCTTGACATAACCAAGTCATGGATCTTCATGTATTACACACAAATACTGATTAATGAGAACTGATACACTGGTTCCTCCCTCAGGACTGGTTTTTTTTATGCTACATGTAGCAAGAAAGGTACTATTTAATTTGACCTAAAAATTATAAAAATTATCCTGTATTTATGCTGTATCTTTCTAGCTATATGCCTACACTTAATCCTATGTGCTTTATAAGCAGTCAATCTTAGCCTTGCTGTAAACAAATACAGTAAAATAAAGAAATGCAATATCCAGTTATATCTTCTCCTAGGCTAAAATGTTACTGTGTGCAACCTATACTATATGGATTCCACACAACTACAAATCATAACTATTTCTCTTTGCTTCCATGAATTCTGTACAGAATAAAATCAAGTCCCCAGATTCTTTCAATTAGCTTTCTTCTTATCCTTAAAATCTGTACATTAGCCATTTTCAGCAACTTTTGCAGTGCTAGTAGTGTTATTGGTAGTGAGAAGAAATATCCCCGTTTTAAGATTACTACACCATCATGAAGTAATGTAGTTTGGAAGGGACCTCTGAAGGTGATCTACTGCAACCTTCTGCTCAAAGCCAGTTCAACTACAGCAGGCACTTGTCCACACAAGCTCTGAGTATCTCAAAAAATGACACTACAACTTCTCTGGGCAACCCATAACTGTGTTTTATCACAGTTCTTTGAAAGAAAAAAAAAAATCCTTATATTTATCTGGTATTTCCCATGTTCCAGTCAAACCTGATTTAAGTTGTTAATTGAGGAAATTAACTGTTAGAAGAGAATCCTAAACTCAGTGAATACACTGAGTAAGTGTAAGCTGACAGGTAAGTGTATTAGCAAAGAGCACAGAGCCAGCTGTGTACCATGAAGAATCTGGGAAGCTTCAGGTATACTCTTTAAGGAAAAAATATTATTGAAATGCTGAAAAACAATTCCCTCTTTTTGTTAATATCATCCAGGATTTAAGGAAAAGCAGTTACTTTCCACTGCTAGACTGAAGACTACAAGAAGCTGAGTGCTTTATTTCTTTGCTACCCGTTGCTTGCTCTGTCCTTTCAAACCAGCCCTACGTCCATTTCCAATACTGTAGCTAAAAAGTGTAAAAATCTGAAAGAAAACAAAACAAGGAAAAAGCAGTTCAGTATTTCTGCTACACCTCAAATTAAAATCAAAGTGTCTGAAAATAGCACAGGAGACACCTCAGTGGTTTCAGCAAAAGCAAATTGTGTTGGATGCACTGCTACTGCTGACCAGGTACAGGACAGTGTTGCAGGTGCCACCCAGGCACAACAGCCTGTGCTCTTTGGGGCTATATGACCTTTCTGAAAATAGAGCATTTTCCCTCCTCTGTCAATCTCTTTTCCAAACTCTTCCACAGAAGGAGCAGCAGAACTGCATTTAAGGTAATTCTTGTTTGGTTTTTGTTTGTTGGTTGGTTTGTTTTGGGCATTTGTTTTGTTGTTGTTGTTTTGTGTGTGTGTCTGGGTTTGTTCTGGGGTTTTGTGGTTTGGGGTTTTTGTTTTGGTTTGGGTTTTTTTGATTCTCCAACTTCCATTTGAAAAAAATATTAAACTTATTAAGAACAGTAGGAGAGGGACAGCTTCATACTGCAAAGTATAACAATCTCATTCACGTATTTCAAATATTTCATGAAACAACCTGAAGACTTCAACTGCACTGATTCCATCTGAGGTATAGCAAGCTCAATTTAAAATCCCATTTCACTGGAAAGAAAAGAGCTAGGTAAAAACAGCTGTTAAGATTTACAGCTCCAAATTAAATAATTAACAAGTATGATTTCTTAAGGAAAAATACAGTTGAACCAAAATATCTTATTTTCCTTTACAAAACCAGAAGAAATAAAATTACTGGTTATTGTACAAGCAGGAAAAACAGATTTGAATTATACTTAAATTGCATTAATTAAAACCAGAAACTATTCAGAAAAAAAACCAAAAACCAAGTACACACAAAAATCTCCAACGGTTATGCTCCCACAAAGCTTTAATAGTCTGTAATGATTCCTCCTCTACCATATGTCAATTTTGGCAACCATTCCCTGACAACTATTGTCAGTGCAGCTGATGTGACACTGGGATCTCACTAGCCATTGCACCTCCCACAACCTGCAAGCATTATGTGGCATGTTCTTTTTATCATCTGGAAAGGCACATCTACATTTTTTTAGTTCTTACATCATTAAATGAAAGGAATTGATTAAATGGTTCTGATATGAACATTTATTGTAAAGGAAGATGTTCAAAACCTTATCTTAAAGACTTGTTTAAGGACTTTACTACATAAGCACAGGACTGTAAGCATTCCAGCCTAACAGACATAAGTGGAAGTTTTGATGTTTGTCTGGCCAAAACTTGATCTCTTGATTTTGCACCAAAATCTAACTTGAGTGAAAATCTTGTAAGTGGACATTATAGAACAAATTAGAGTTAAGTTCAGTATAAACATGTAGGCAGATGGATGTATGTTAGAACCTGCAAATGTTACCATTTTAGTAAGACTAAGAAACAAATTAATTATATATGTCACCTTTATTTCATTCTTATATGTAAATATTAGGCAAAACTGAATTAAAAATAAATTCACAACAATAAACTTTTTCCTGGCAAGAGATTTAATACGTAGATTATTCATGCCATACTACAGAGATTCCTCTAGTACCTAAAATGAATTATTAATAAAATAAAAATCTTATGCTTCGAAGATTATCATTTACTGAAGTACTGTGGAGCCCACCTGTGCTATGGCCAACACTTTTAAAGGATTTAAAGAACAAATAATTTATATTCTAATAGGAGTTTCACTGCAATCAGCCATCAGACACCTTTCATGGCTTTTTTGGCTTTGTCACACAGGACAGCGATGCCTGCTTGCCGCCCTAAAGCAGGAGAATAGCAGTAAGTTACCATGAGGAATTGCTGCTGATTCAGCGAATCTGTAGAGACAAAGCCCTAAGCATCATCTCTGCCAGGATTATATTCTCTTTTACTGACAATACCTTTCAGATTGGGAAAATAGTAAGTATTTTCTCTACTCAGAAAATTTAGGTTATAACTCAGTAAGTAAGTAATTCTCTGAGTTACTTTAAAAAAAGAAAAAAAACCCTGAAATAATTGTCACAACTCCTACCCGAGCCTGCCTGTGATCTAAGGAGGGTGAGCCCATGTTAGCTCAATTAAGAGATGACCTGTGCAAATCCTTTACTGAACACTTGAAAACACAGGGAATTTGAAAGTCAGGGGAGGTAGCACCAAAGTGGGAAGTGACATACTATGTGCCACTACGAAAAGCACTGTCTGTGCATGAAGAAATATAAACAGGAAAACTAGAAGAACTTTTGCATTGTGGTTTACAGTGCACACGTGCTTAACCACAGTCTAAAGCTCGTCTCTGTGAATACACAGGCTTACATTGAATTTATGTGTTAGAGTAGGAGGGTACAAAATAAAAATTTGGCAATTTCATGAACTTGGAAGGTCTCAGCAGTGAAGGATCAGAGTGTCAGTGGTGAGGAAACAGATGGGTAGGATGACCCTCAAAGGGATTAAATTTAAAAAGTGTAAACTAGAAGATGAATAGCACACCTACAAATTAGTAGTATGTATATTAAAAACAAACAAACCAAAAATAAAACAAACAAACCACATCAAAAAACCAACAACCCCAACCTCTTAATCTACAGCAATATAAATACATAATAATGATCATGAGATCATGAAAGCAAATAACAATCTAAAATTTTAAGTAATTTTGATATGCATGGGAAAACACGTCAATCCATAGAGGATGGGTGAGATCCAACCACTGTGAAAACTCTGACCATTCAGTCCAAATAAAGTTAACATGAACTGGAACAGAATCAGAGAAACACTAATATAACAACTGCAACAGTGGGAAAAGATATTACCAGTAGACAGTGGTGATTATCTCATCGGACTTACATGACCATTTATTAACAATTACTATTTTTGTTATATAAGTTAGAAATACTGGCAGAACCAATTTAGGATGGGTCATTTTCAGATTGAGTACATTCTTTTTTTGACATCTTTTGAAGCAAAACATCTGTATGATGTTAATAATAAGCCTCTTGGGGGGGGAGCCTGACAACAGATTCACCTAAACTGTATTACTAAATTGGCTATTAAAATGATAATGCATAAAATTGTACTAATAGAAAGGTTTGTTCTAGCTCCTGTATTTTTAAAGTATAAAATTGGCAATTCTGTCTCCTTCATATCTGATGCTTCCCTAAAATCCTGGAAAAAATCTTAAAGGTACTCATGCCTGTGTTCACAGATTACACTATTTTGTAACAGTCTTGTTCAACATGGTCATAGGCTCTTATGACCAAAATAACTCCAGATAAATTCCTAGCAAACAGAACTGTAAATATTGTTGTACTTCTTTTGACTTTGATCAAGCTGCACTGAGCTACCCTCACTGAAAAGCTGCCTCAAAACATTAATGTCAAATCCTGGTTCCAGTAGCACAGAAAAGGGGAAAAGAAATAAAAGACTGAGAAAACTAAGGTAAGGTGCTTTTTGAAAATTAAACGCAAGGACTTTGTTTTGCAAGTTAGTACTGAGATTAGATTGTTTCCCTCAATGATTATATGTAATGCTAACAGTGTATGTTCTTTAAGACCGCTAAAGAATTACAAGCTCCTTTAGAGGCAGTAATATTTACTTCCCCCATTTTACAGCACAAAAAAGATACAGCAGAAACAGACGGTTTGGGGGAAGTTCACAGAGCAGAAGAGCAAGGTCACAGGGCAAACTCACAGTTCTCAGCAAGTTGACAGGGCAGAACAACAGCAACAGGAGGTGCAGACAGGGAATTACAGAAATCCCAGCCCCACATACAATCCTTTTTATCTCACATTATCTCTTTCTGAAACCAGATGTTGAATATACAATGCAAGTGTTTTTAGAGTAAGAACTGGAAGATGCCAATGTTCTGTCTTTACTGTTCAAGCAAGTGTTGCTATAGCTTTCTATTTATTTAACACATATAAATCTTCTCTTACTTAATTTTCAACACTTGTGAACTGGAAAACATGTACAGTCATGTACATATTTTTCAAATCTAGAGCCACAAAATTGCCTCAGTTGATAGAGGCAATCAACATGTTAATTGCATTAAGGCAGTTCCCAGAGCCGTGGGTCATGCGATCTGTCGACTGCCCTGGCGAGCAGCCCACTAGAGACAAATGTGCAAAAGCTGGCTCATGCCTCCTGAAGTCATATGCAACAAAATACAAACTGCACTAAGTGATCAAACACACTTGAAACATAACCAACTTAACCAGACTGAAACCACTTGCCTATTGTCATGACCCAGCAGACCTGTACATATGAGAGCTTATTATTTCTGGTCCTAGAAAACCTCTCCTTGGTTGCAAGGACTGAATAGAACAAACTGTACCTGAACAAAACGGGGCGGGGAGGGGGAGGGGGTGGATAGACAAGGATTTATCTTGACGTCACATTTCATCCA
>JANIJG010024119.1:67524-88875 GCA_024611175.1 Megaceryle torquata | reverse complement strand
CATTTGATCATTTTAGGGCAATCGCTTGTGGTGCAGGTCAGTGGAGGGTATTTTAGAACAAAAGGCTTTCTAGGCATGTAATCACTGTATACAGAGAAATGGAAAATTCCATTTCAGAGAAAGGGAGTCACTTAAGAACTGTGAGGTTCCAGAATCTAGAGAATGTCCTTGAATTTCAATATAACTCTATGATGTTGTTTTCTAAAAGAAGATTACAGCTAATGCTGTAAATCCCAGCAAACTGATTCTACATTAAATATAAGTATTTTATATAGTAAGAGAAAATAAACTTTAATTAAAGAAATTATTGCTTCTTTCTCAAAGATAAGACACAACCACAAAATTATGCCTGCTTTTGCTCTTCTGGGGAAAAAAAAAAAAAAAAAAAAAAATCACTGTTAAATTTGTAAGTAATAAGAAGCAGAAAAATCTCTGCCATAAAATCCTGGTGGACTAACATACCTGAGCTTGTACTAAAGTCAAATTTCCCATAAATGATCCAAAGAACTATAATCTGGCATGCCTTCCTTCTCTCCTTCACTCACACTGCACCACCTCTTCTGGAAGAAGCTTCCTCCTGAAGACACTGTCTGCAGATACCTTAAATATTACACTGCCATTATGCAAAGTCTGTGCATAAATACTGCCTCAAAGAAAAAACCAAACAAAAAAAATCATTCCCCTGGATAAAAATCTCACTATTTCTTTTCTATTCAATGCATGCTGTGAGTATCAAATATAAAAGAACATTGTAAAATGAAAAAATGTCTTAAAATATGAACATTTTCATATGATAACAAAATGATCAGGCACTTCTTTGGACAGTGAAGAAAAAAATGGTGCACTGTTGTGTATGAGTAAGCTACATCAATGGACTATTTTGATCATAAAATATTATCATATTTTATCTTTAGAAAATATAAGTTTTAAGATAAGCCAACTGTTGGTATAAGAAACTCACCAGTGAAGGGATTAAATGACAAACTGTATCACACTAAAACTAGGTGGTTTATTTTTCCACAGTGGGCATTAAAAATTAATCTTACACTAAAAGTATTTGGCTGTAGTCTGGTATCAGAACCTTTCCATGCCTTCTCTTAGTTTAGGATCTCCACAGAAGAGCATCCCGTTTTGTGTACACAGGCAGTCTTGAACCCTGAGCATACTCAAGCCCTCTAACCATTAATAATTTAATAGGTCAATCTACAACCACTATCAAGCACTGCACGTAGATTTTCTAGAAGATTAACCTCCTCCTTCACTCAAAATCCAATCAACTACACCCCTAGCCTACAAACATCAAAATTATCCTCATTTTGTAACAAACTCTGCAACATCAATAAGATCTAGGTCTCTATGTAATTATTTCCCATAACAAATGTACTATTTGGAATAACTGTTTAGAATGGTTTCTGAAAAACATAACCCCAAACCAAACCTGTTGGAAGGAAGGAACCTGATAGCAGCCATATCAAAAATCTTGGTTTTTTAAAGAAGGGAAATGTACTTCCCATATGCGTTGTTATGGACTGTACTAGTTGTCAGATGTCAACCTAACACATGCATTCACATGTTTTATGTTGAAACTCTATATTGCCTTTTTCTTTTCTTGAAGGAGAAAGGAAAAGATAACTCCTGAAAGCAGCTGTTGCTGCCATCAACAAGAAACTTCACAAGTATCCCTTGCTCCACAGTATTCACCATTACTCACTGTGAACGTCATATGCCAGGAAGGAAACACAATGTTTTTCAGTATTTTCAAGAGAAAGCATTTTTTCAGTTACAGTTCTTGAGAAACTTGCTTTGAAAATCCTTATTAAGAAAGTGAACAGAACTATTTATATTGCTTATCCAGTGTAAATCTGTCAGAATAGAAATCTGTCAGTATAGAAAACAGCAGAGCAACTTCAGTTCCTTCATTGTAGAAGCTTCATATTTGATTTCCTCATTTACCTGCATTATTCATAGACAGATATCACTTTTCTGTGTTATAAAATGTCATGCAATAGGCAGATTGAATGCTATCAGAAAAGGTCAGAATGGGATTTGTAAGATTTTGAAATTTTAACAGTATTCAATATGGTGTGACCCATAAAAACACAGAATCACAGAATAATAGAATGGTATGAGTTGGAAGGGAATTCCAGAGATCATTGAGTGCAACCCCTCTGCCAGCACAGCAACACCTAAGGCATGACTATATAAGGTATTTTTATGAAGTAAAATCTAATAGCACAGGAAGAAAATAAAAATGTCTATCTTGAAATTAAAAAGTCCTATTCTTACATCACATATTTTTTTTCAGAATGGGATAGTTCTCCATTTTTAAAACTATTTCCGTAGGAAAAGTAATCTAAACCGACATCAACAGAGGGGAACATAATTAAACAACATTTTCCTTGAAAATTTGCTTCAATAGAACTGTACATACTGATAATTATCATACACAGAAAGTTTATCTATCAAATAAGCCTTCAAATATTTACGAATTAAGATGCCAGTAACAAAAATATTCTCAAGCCAAATACATGATTTGAATCTGATGTCAAAATCCATATTATTACTTGATAATGCAATATATATATTTACATTATTCTGTTACTTGGTACCTCTTTTTTTAACCAAAATAGAAGATAAGTTTTTGTGAGTGAGCTCACTGTACTACAAAAAATGTCTGATACTTCAAACCTACCATAGTGTCAACACAAACAAACTATAGTGATCATAACCCAGCAAACTTAACTGTTGTAACACGGTGGAGTTAAATCACATTTTGAATTAAGTCCTGCTTTTACCACACACAAAGCTAATGTGTGACCACTTTTAGATAATATTTACAGAATGCCTGATGAGCAGCTTCAGCTTTTTTGAAAATTTTAAGAATGGGAGTACAAACCATACGTGCCCTCTTGTGTACCTGTTAATTTTTTTCAAGTGCCATATTCCAAGACCTTTTAAAGGAACTCCTCCTTAGTTCTGAAAAATTAATCAAGCAGCAAAGCACTTACAACATTGTCTTAGATGTGTGGTTGAAAGACTTCAGCCAAAAAAAAAAAAAAAAGAATTTTTTTTCTCAAGTATCAGATGGCTGATAGACATCTGAGGAATATGACAGTGGTAAGATACGGGACTGACTGAGGAGAGATGTAGCAGACTGGAGATAAAGAAACAGAATGTGTAGCCATGACAGAGGGTCAAGCGGCAAGTAGGGAGAAAAAAGAAAAGGAGAAATAAGTCTTTCTAAAAAGAGAGAAAACTGGAGAAGAAAGAAGAGATCCATCTGTTTAAAGTAACATTTTCATCACTTATAACTGAGCAATGACATTTCAAAAGCTGGATGCAGAAAAGCCTTCAACACACAGACAACAGGACAAAAAGCCTTTACCACTCTGATTGTAAAAAATCACTATTTAGCCAGCTGTTAGCCTTTTTCTGCTTAACAATACTACTGCTGGGGAACAGAATGGACATGAGATCCTTCTAGAATCCTATCTTATCTCTAAAGGGGACAAAAAAACTTGAAATCAAGCTGAAAGCAGAGGTGAGGTAAGTTGATCATGGCATTGTACTTCATTCTGGTATTCTAATGTTAGATGTTTGTCTCATTTCTGAAATCTAAGATTTAAATCTAACTAGTATTTTTACACCAATCATTCTGGATGTTGCTACTATCCCCCAGAATGTCAAACCCTTTCTGGCATCTTGCACTCTAACCTTCCCTCTTCAAATGGCAGATCATCCTACATCCTAAACACACATAATGAAAATTTTTTTCTTTTTGTCAGTTCTGCCTTCACCTTTTTTCACATTTTATTCTGGACCACTTTTGGTGTGAATAGCCTTGAAAATCATCAGCTTTAATTGAAAAATACCGATACTTGCAATGCTCCACTCCTATACAACACATCCTCCCTGATCCAAATCCACTGATTGTAATTTATGGACATCTTCATTCTTGTTCCACCTCTACAGCCTCTTTGAACCCAAAGGACTGATTCTCCTATCATTAAGTACTGAGTAGGTGAAAACACTGAGGTAACCAAGAATAAATCTTCAGTTTACCCACTCAATTTTTATTTTTTTAAACATTTAATTCTGACAGAAATAACATTGTCTGACATAGCTATTACTTCTGCAAGGGAAGTAGCCTTTCTATTGGTTCTCTGAACTGAGACACAGGAATAGGACTGTTCTGGAAAAAAGTGAGTTGAAAAAGGAAATAAAACTACTTCTGTAATTAGCTCTAATTTCTTTAATGTCAGTTACTTAGTTTCTGTCCTTCACCACTCTAGACATCTTTTTTGCTGTTCATTCAAAAGTATCCTTTTTTTTTGCCTCTGAGGTAAACACGATTGCACACAGAATCCAGATGACGCCTTAATACTCATTTTTCATAATGAGGTTATAAAATTTTCCATACCATCTTCCACCCTGTTTATTATGCAAGTCTTACAGAAGCTTATTTTCCTGTGTTATCATAAATAATTTCAAACTGAGGAATATTTTTCAGATAGCTAAGGAGCAAACTTCCTTAAATCCCTGTTTCACAAATACTGTGAGCTGATACCAAAATAAGTCATCAAAAGCCAGCAGCACTGCAAATGACATGACAAGGTCAAATATAAAATGCTTTTGCTGGAAAAGATGGTTAGTTTGAGCTCTGGATTTATACATCATGTGAACAATTAAATAGCTTTTTCATAGATGGTGTGTTTTGACAAACACACTTAAAAAAAAGCGTATATATTAATTTATGAATTAATTATACTTTTATATATTTGGTTATACAGAAGGATTACAAATTTTAGTGATAAATGTGCAAAGCAAACAGCCGGATGCCCATGTTTGCAGTACTGCACTCAGCTCTGAAAATACTGCAATTTCCCAGGAATGCTTACAAAAAGTCACTGTGCTGATGAACAGCAAGTTACTAATCAAGTATTTCTGATACTATACATCCACCTTACAACAGAGAATGTTTAAAATTATTCAGTTTGTGGATATAGGCACTGACATACATTAAAATTTTTGATCATGAAGCGCTTACCAGTCTTATTGGAGCATAACAAGATCCAACAGCTGGAGGTTAAAGTTATATTCTTAAAATTGAGAAATATTCAACACTAAATCCCGTTTTCAGGAAGTTAGGATTACTTAAACTTTGAACTCACTCACCAAGAGAGGTCATGAGCTTACTACTGGCTTGCAGTTGTTAATGTGAGGCCATGGCTTTCATTAAAGTTATGCTCTTACCCACTTTGAGGAAAAAAAAAATAGTTTGTATGCACTGCAGCCCAATTTCATCTTCTTTCCTTCTTTCACGCCATGGAGAACTGGGTTGCTTGCCTTGCCCTCAATGTGCTTGCAACACATGTAACCTACACAGGGCCAGCAGTCTGGTTTCTGCTGGTTGCCTTTCAGAGTCCAAAAGAAATTAAGACCAGAAGTTTGGCTCATGCTTTTTGCTTTTCCCTTTCCCAGTGAAGCAGGAGAGCCCGAACGTGATGAGGTACTGATGACCACTGCTGTGAAGTAACACAGACTCCCCTTTTCAGAAGCTAGCTTTTGACTTGACAGAGATATGGGTGATACTTCATGGTCTGCAAAAGCCAGAAAGCCAGACTGAACCTTTTAAATTCCCCTTCTGCTTTTAAATTTACCTTAATCAGTACTTTGGATCACAACTGCACATTAACGCACTGTACAGAGGTCCCCACTGAGCTACCCACAACACTCCAAATCCTTTTCTCTATTACTATAGTTTGTTATGACAGTGAAGTATTTTATGCATTCTTTATGTTGTATTTTCAAGAATGAAATATTTCTCAGTTCAGCTTTCTTAACCCTTATTATTCTGCAGGCTGTTTTTAATAAACTTAATTAATTGGTTTAGTTTTCTACTTTTGCCCACATAATCTTGAAAATGCATTATTGCCCTTCTAATTTTCCATCAGACACTGCTTGTTGAAATTTATTTACATTCCCTAATAATTACCTAATTAAAGCTTTTCAACTTTCCATGTGTTTTTGTTTGAAGAGTGTTTTACACCTTACTGGTTGAGCATCCCATCTTACCTTTTCTTTCTGTTCTGTGGCACACTGACTTTAAGAAACTCAGTGTTATTTAAGAGAATACTATTCTTAAGTAATATCCACACTATGTCTCTAGGGATTTTTTCTTGTTAACTTTCCACCTCAGGGTCTCTCTAAAGCTTAGTGTTGTTGCTTGTGTTGCCTTTTGGTTCTCTATCTCCCCCTAGTATGTTCAATCTAATTACACTGCAATTATTATTAAATTGGTGACTCAGATATTCCATTTCAAATTAACTCCAGTTCGATATTTAATATTAAGAATAATGTTGGCTCTCTAACGAACTGTTCTGAAGAAGTTCTCTAATGTGCTAAAATGCATACCGAAAGGTTTGTGCTAGTCACCCACATTAATTCTGACTGACTGAAGTCCTGTGTTGTTGTAACAATTCAGATAAGACTGCACAGAGTCTTCAGCTACATCTGTTGGTATATCAAGTAAATCCTTTTTCTGATTTGCAATTGATTATGCAGCATGTTTAGTTTCTCTCAGTTGGGAATGAAAATATGAAAACTAGTGGCTTTAAATCCACCAGCTAACAGTGCTTGTGTAAAGAAGTAAGTAAAACTTGAATAAAAAAAGCATTGCTTGAGGTAAATGGCTGATTGCCACTCCTCACTTTTCACTCCCAACCAAAAAATGCATACCACATCTGAAAACATGTCCAAAAATCTGTATACTCTGGCAATCTTTGCCTCCAGGGGCTAATAGATTTCAGCCTGCCTTAAGGCTTTTTTAATTTGAAATTAGATCCCATGCCTATTACTACTTATCGTTTGCACTTCAATAAAAACATGCCAAATTACAATTTTATTATGGGAGACACTGCATAAATAGATAATTCTTACTACAAATAATTTACACCATAAATAGAAACAAGAGATGACAAAAGGACAATTATGCCTAGTTTTCAGTTTAGGAACTGAGGTAGAGAAATTAAATTATCTTCATACAGAAATTCTGCCTCAAAGTTGGGCATTTTCCTCAGTCCCCCCCATTTACACCTATGTGGATATATATATATATATATATACTTTTAACTACAAGATTAGATTTTCTTGCTGGTTTGCAAGGGAAGGAATAAAAGGAGATCACCGAAAGTCCTCCCTCTACCTCTGCCTTTTGTGTACTGAATGGTTTAATGCCCCATGATAACCTGTCTTAAAAAAGGAGTCAAACTGGATTACCTGTATGTAGAAAGTTAGATCTGTTTACTTCCTCTGTTAAACAACTGACAACTGTTTGTGATATTCCTACAACATTTTGCTCTTATCCCAGATATTAGAAAAAACAGAAACACCATTAAAAAATTATCCATGATCATCATGCAGAATACAGGTATGCATGATACCTTGATGCAAGTGATTGACATATTCTTACCAGCATTTTACTGATGGAAAAGATGTTCATTAACATACACAATAACTGAAAACAACACATAGCAACACTCCTGTACGCCCCCCTACATGTTTTTAACATTTACTATTTTGCAATATGAAGAACTTAATGAAAATCTTATACCCAGACCCCTTGGAAAGACCAGTGACAGCTTTTAACTGCCTTTTTCTTACTGTCTGGATTTGTTCCCAAACTCTTTGATTAAATATATGATAGAAATGCAATTATGATTTGTGTTCTTTATTCTGTACACTGATAAATGTATTTTCTATAATATATGAAGTACAGTGATGTACATATTTAAAGTTTAAACAAAGGAAATCAGTCACTCACAACAATGACACAGATTTTGAAACTGGAAATGACTGTGTCACTGGCAATGACAGGAAAACCTGCACAGAAGACCTGATAAATTTTTGCATAATCCAGGTATCCCAGAAGGGATGTGAATCACAGTTGTTCAACACAGATCTACCTTCCCATGAACTATTGTCAAAGAAACAACAGTACTCTGTGAAGAAAACAACAGTACTTGCTGAAGTAGCTCTATTTCACTCTTGTAAAACCAGTACTGTTAAACTACACACCGCGTTTAGTTTATAACTGCATATTTACAGAAGCTCATCTATCTGATATGCCCACCTCTTTGCTCTAAAAAACATTCACAAATACAGCAGTGTGTAAAGATTTTAATCTGTACCCTATAGTCAGGTTAACTGCTGCCTCATTTGATGACCAAGAAGTATACTTCAGTCCTGCCAATGTAACTGAAATTGATTTTTTTTTTCTGTTGTAGAACAATAATGAGAAGAATAGAGGTTTATTTCCCTCTCCCGCTTAGCAAGAGAAAATTTTTTTGTTGCTACTCAGGTAGGTGTTCCCTTTTCAGAAGAAAGAGGCAACTAGAAATGGACACAATGACACAAAAGTAGTAAAATCTGAGAGTGTCTCATTTGAAATACATTGATATTATAGTATCACCTGAGATCTGTCACTTAGTTTATTCAGTGAAGCATACTTTTATATTTGACTGCTGATACTGTTGCTCACTTGACTACTTAGTTCTTAAGACATGGCAAGCCTTAAGTTGTGATGACATTGGATGTTCTAATGGACCAGAGAAGCATCTTACTTGTTGTTTACATTCTCTTACCAATATGCGTACCTCTAAAGCTTAATAGGAAGCATGAAATCTATTGTATTTTGTTTTGTTTTGTACACTGTGGGGGGGGAAGCAGCAAAGCTCTTTGTCCACTCTACAGTTTAGGAAAAAAAGGAATAAAAAGCTCAGTTTTCTTCTACTATTTATTTCATAGCTATGCAACACTATTAGCACTATTTAGAACTGCACACAACAGTTACTCTTGTGATTCTCCTGCTAGCTCCAACATGTCAGGCTTGCACTACTTACAACAGGATCATTGTCTAAATACTGAGGTCCCTTTGACCCCTAGGACACAGAACTGACTGCAACAAACTGACTAGTGCAACTGCGCACAGGGCGTCCTGACAAAAGATAAAATCAAAATGTTTAAGTCTCCCTTCTCGAAAGTAGGAAATTGCTTTACTTGAGATCTTCTGTTCAGTGTGAAATTACCATCAAAGAGAATATGGAAATTGTCACTTGAATATAGTAATATTTTTACAGACACAACTATCTGCTAGTTCAATCTTTTGGAGAGAATGTACTCTCAGGTTTTAATGTGGTTACCTGAAGAGGTCAATGCTACATTGAAACAATGTTCTTTATTATTTGGATTTTCTTCTATTACTGTATTCCTGTTCTACCCAGACAAAGTCTTCAAAATCTGCATAGAAAGGGATAAAAGATAGTGGGGTTTTTTTAATGCTGCTGAGTGGAAAATATTTTCTCCTTTGTTTATTCTTTTTTTCCTGTGCTGTACATGAGGATGAACATCCAGGGTATTAAAATAACTCAATCATTGTTTTAAAAAACAAACATGTACACCCTAAGGGAATAATCCTTCCTGAATTTCTTCCTTAGATCTATCCAGATCTAATTCTGAGAACTCTTTTTCTCCTGCAGACAAGAGAGGAAGAGATGCACATGCTCTTGCTTCTTCATGTGTAGGGTTTTCTTTTTTTATTTTTCTTTGATCTTTGGACTTGCTTGAGGAAGAGTTTCAACTACAACATTTTATTAAAAATACCCTTTTCCAACTTCTGCTGAGACAGAATAGTCTTTGTATTGATATCCTTGATAAAATTAAGAACACACCAAAGTAAGATTAAGGTTTTTGAGGCACCTCTTCTTACTATGACACAGTGAAGTTTTGGACACACAAGTTGCATCTGAAGGGAGGTGAGAGAGGTTGGCTGGGGGGCTGCTTGCATTTTTGGGAGATAAGGGATCACCTTACTTCCTCTGAGTGGAATGTGTGTAAAAGTGGCAGGCAAGGACTCAAGAGGATAAAGAGAAGAAAGGCAGCTTGTTCCTCTACAGTAAAGACTGATAGAATTGGTTTATCATCAGGTCACCTGCAGCTGCAAACAATGACCTGAAAGAAGACTTTTAAATTCACATGCAATAAATATCAGAAAAAAATAATCATTTAACAGCATTGTTAATGACACTACCAAGACTTTCTCTGAGAAGTCTTAAAATACTTAACAGCATTAAGAATGGAAAGTGGTTAAATCACAAAGAGAAATTAATCTAGAATTCTAAAACAATTATTTTACATATCTGAACAAAATAGAACACAGCAGTGAATTGATGAAGTCAAGTTCCTAACACAAGCAGCATACTGAGTCACAACTAAAACTGTTCAAAGTTAAGGATATGTGTGAAAATACTCATAAAAAGAATCTCCACTTGGTTTGTATCATCCTCTCAACTCTTTCTCCATAGTTGTCTAATGCTACTCCTCCTATAATTCATACTTTATTGAAGTTGCACCCCATTTTCAAGACTGCTGTTTGGATTCTTAAAGACACTACTGATCAAACCTCTTCTTCTGAAAGTTTCCTGTTCAAGAATTCAGTACTCTTTCAAAAAACATACTAATACAATATGGTATAGATTTGACTCCTCCATTTCTAACCAACTAATGGTATGTGCACCTTCTGTGTACCATCTTTGCTCATAAGGCCTTACTGATTCTCCGGTCTAAGGAGCTGCAATATTAAACTCCAAAACTCCCAGGATGACAACATTTTTCCCTCTTTTTTCCCCATCTACTACCTATAGTATTATCAATTACAAAGCCTGAATACTTGCAAGTAAAAGAGCTATATCTACCTGGAAAACATAATTCTGTTTAAGTGGAAAATGCTATGATCTCTTCTGGTTTAAATAAAAAGAACAATATTGTTATCTCTAAGTAAAAAGGTTTTATTCTTGCTATTACTGCCAGACCCTACCCAAACAATCAAAATTCTTTACTCAATCAGTTTTTCTCAGTTGTTTATGCATCTCTCTAACCTACATCTGACATATGTTAGTATTTGGGGAAAGGTTGTGGGGACAGGGAAGAGCTCAGATACAAAAAATAAATAAGTAAAATAGAGTCTTGCCTACACATAGCTACAGAATAGCTTTGAGGTCACTGTAGCTTCTAGCAACTAAATCTGACCTTGCTAGCTCTGTAATCAGTAGGTAGCAAGATATGATACACATGTGTGCAAGTCATCATACATCTAATAAGAAAAGCCAGAATTGATGCTGGCATCAAATTTCTCAAACGTAATTCTACTTTTTTTCAGCTTGAGTAGAAAGGGAGAATTACATTTAATAAATTAAACCAGGTATGTTTAAAAAAAAAAAAAAATAGTTCTTCACCTATTTATATGTATGAAGGAAACAGAATAAAAGGAACATTTTTTTAAAAGGTATTTTTCTATCGTGCCTTTTTTGGGCACTGCAGATGGCTAAACCAGGAGCACTTTGCTATTTACTCAGCTTTTTGGATCACCATGTATCTGAAGTCTCTTTGTCTTTCAAGTCCTGTCCTTATCCCCAGTATCTTAAAGACTGTCTCTCAGGGTAGGGAAGGTTGAGGTGTCTGTGTAAGGCTTGTCCACGGGGGAAAGAGTAGCAGCAGGTGAGAAGCTGATGTGGAGACAGAGCTGACTTAGATTGGAAGTTCTGGAAAAAAAGCTTTTTCAAATATTCCATATTAAGTCATTCTCTATAATGTCTCATTAACACCAGCATTATTTTTCAGTATGACAAATATAAAGAGGACCACATTAACCCAAACAGAATATATTCTTCCTGTAGAAGTCCAAGCATGACACTTTCTGAAGAAGTCCAAAATTAGTCTTCTTGAGATAAAGCAAAAATAATTATAATGTCAGATAAATACCATTGGTATTAGCTTTTCAGCTACCTTAACAGATAGGGCTATAAAGAGCAAATGAAAAACAGGTGTCACACTAAAGCCAAGTTTTAGGGATTAAGCTAAAGAATGGTAGCAAGGTAAGTCTGAGTATATTCAGAAAGCATCTCTTCAACACAAAGCGAGAGTACTGGGGGGCTTGTTTGAAAACTCTGCAGGAAGGGCAAAACCAGTATTATGGCAGGTAATGAATGATGAATGATTAATAAGTACTAACAGATGAGTGTGATCTCTAAAAGGAATGGAAAGAAAGACAGGATTAGCAACCAGCAGCACATATCACAGAAGGTGAGCAGCAAGGTAGAAAAAGGATTTTTACGGAAGTATTCTGGAGGAATACTGGTATAGCAAACAAACTTTTCAAGGCTAGGGAAAAGCACAATTCCATAATCAAGACAGTTTTAGCTGTATAGAAAGACAAGAATTACCATATATACAGTAACTGGGAAATACTTGCAGATCTCAAAGCATATCTGGTTATGATAAGAACAGAGCAAAGAGGATACCAAGTTTACAAGCCTGAGGGAGAAGCAAAAAGTCTATTTCTCCATGCAGTCGAAGAAGATGGCAGAGAGAAACAGAGGGTACTTAAGTCCCCAATTCAGTTAAAATTAGCCAAGGGAAAGAGAAAAGATAAGCATGTTGATTCTGGGAAAAAAAAAATTAAGGACATAAATCGTTAGAATTATAAATACCGTAGCTGAGTTTCTGTTTGTAACTGAAGTAAGAGTGAATATATTGAAAGGAAAAAGGGCAGAGAGATGGTGAAGATGAGAGGTGGCAAAGAGATTAAGAAAAGCCACTGTAGGAAGCACCATATTCTGTGTCTGGCAAGTAACTGGCAAAACAGGAAATGCATGAAGTGAGTCAATTAATTAGTAGTATGGAAGGTGGGACAGGTTGAATAAAATCAAAAGCAGGTCAAGATTTCTACTTCACTTTAATGTGTCAGGTGAAATCTGTACTGGTGAAGGTCTTTCACTCCTTCAAAGGAAAGGTAACCCCACATATGCAGTGAGTGATGAAGAGCTAGTGGCAGACAGTAATATGGCTCAAGGAAAAGTGAATCAGGATTTACGTTTTTTGTTTTGTTCTTCAAGATGAGAGGGAAAAGCTTTACTTAAAAATGAGGTGGGGATGTAGAGAAAGGTAAATAATCATGCAAAGGGTGTGAGAGAATAGAACTGAAAGACTGTAACAAGTACAACGACAGCTAAAAACCCTTCCTGAACCTGTGACAAAATAAAACTGAACAAGGAAAGGGGTGAAGGTAAACCGAAGGAGGGGAAAGGTAACACTATATGTTTTTATGCTATTATTTTACTATTTTTAAGAAGTCAGTGAGAACATATATGGAGAATGATGGGAGGGACAAGCCAAAGACTTCAGCAGGGATACAGAAGCAAAGAACAGCCAACTGAGATGAGATGGCAAGTGTGGGATCTGCCTATGTCTCAGTGTAAAGCTGTTCAGTGACAAAGATGGCAGAGCTGGATAAAAAAGAAGATAAATCTGTAGCAAAAGGAAGTCGGGCTGGTCACAGGATTTCCGCTGGAGATACTGTGCTACCCTGAGAGCAGGACTGAAGGAAGCGGATGTTGGGAGGCTGCCAGGGCCAGCAGTTGGTGGGAGGGGGGGAAAGGGGACAGTACAGTTTACCCAAGAGCTCTGTTCAAATACATGTCGGGAGGACAAACCCCTGAGTCAAAATAAACAGAGGTCAGGACCCACAGTGTTCGCTCCTGCAGAGCAGAATTTGCAGAGTATCTGACAGGCTTAATCTTGCTCTCAGCCGGGGAAAAAAAAAAAAAGTAAAATATGAGTGAACATGCAGAAAACTGAAATGTTAATTACCTTAAAATATTACTTATCTCCAGGAAATCTCCTCTTTGATTTGGGGAATCCCAGTTTCCCAATGGTGTAACACAGAACTGGAGGCTTATGAGATATTTCTGCATATCTAAGCTACCAGTCCCTTGATCTAGAAGTGGTTTTGATCCAGTACTCATTACAAGAAGTTCTCAACAAAACCAGTGATTTTTCAATCTTCAGTTTTACATACCAGCATGTCAACATTCAAGCAGTTCCTGCTCAGATCAACCACACAGTTGCAGGCTTAAACACATGCCTCCTCCTTCAGTGATCATTAGGAGCAGTAATAGAACACAAATTCTGCAACATGTAATTGTTTTCAACACAAGTACTGCTGAAAGACATACGCTTGATATTATTTCACCAATTAAATATTGAAATTAGAGACAGCTCCATTCTGAAACATACAGATTACAACACTTGCAAGAATTAGATATGTTTACATGCATATGTTTATACATCTTGCAAATCTAATTCCAGTTTCTCTGTAGTGCAATCCAGCAGACAGTGCTATCTATACTGGTGGGGGGGGGGGGGGGGGGGGGGGGAAAGGAGCAGTTTTGTTCCTGGCCTGGAGGTTCACATCCTTAGTCTCTGTAGGACAGTACAACAGTGTTTTTGATAATGCAAGGAAACATCTAATCCTGCATCAGCAGGGAAGAGGAGCCACGTAAATACAATCCCTTGGACGCTAACTGATGCTTCACACACATCTGTCCAGATGCAGCCTGGGTCCTCCCTTCCTTATGTCTCCACCTTTATCAGGCTACTGGCCTTTTCCAAGAGGTCCAGAGTGGGCCTGGTAGCTCTGCAGCTGCAGATCTGCGCTGCCAAAAAATCTACAATACATTTTTATTTTCTGTTTGGTCCTATTACAAACAAATCCCATTTTATTTACCAACAGCAATCAAAGAGGTAGGACTCAAGAGTTACTGCTGTGGAAGACAGCAATGTCAGCACACAATTTCAATTACTTGGGTTAGACAGCCAATTTCCATTACTGTTAATGGGCTTTATGCATCCGTTCTGCTGAGATCATTACTGAAAGTCTGTGCCTCATTATGACCCCAGAAGTTTTTCTTCCCCGACACAGATTTAAAAAAAACCAAACAAACAAAACAAAAAAAAACACCACACACACACAAAAAATCAACAAAAAAACAACCAACCAACCAAAACCCCCAAAACCAAAACAAAACAAAACAACAAAAAGACCAAACCAAAACATAAAATGCAAACAGAATGAACACTGCGTTAATCACTGCTGTAGCTTTGAGCCATTTGCAATGTCTCTGCCTCTCTGGAGTTAGGTATTTTATTTTCAGTAGATGTCTCTCCCCACTCCTGGGATGAAGCAGTTGTCTGAAGTAGTCTGTCCACTCAGGGTTTATATGTTTGCTGTACTGGGAAGTACCTCTTTCATATCTCTTCCTAGATAACTGGTTTGAGCTCCTTGGCTTTGCTAGGCATCTTCAGGACCTTGATTTATTCTTGAATTGATTCCTGTTCTTGAATTAATACTCCATGGGGAATCTCTTTCCTCAGCCGTTTCACACATGGAAGGCACAGGCTTGGATAAGCATTCACCCCAAAGAGATTCTGGGAAGGAATGTCTGCCTGATAACACTGTGCTGTCATTCATGTTCAAAAAGCCCATGACTGTATCTTAGGGTGCTAATAAACAGTTAAAAGTTTAAATGCAACAATGAAAATGAGAATGTCAACACCTCTTTGTCTCTTGGATGATTTCCAGAGGAGCTCTGTTTATTAAATAAGGAACCATGACATGGCCACCTGTTTAGCAAAGTCTCTGCAAGATTCTTGCTAAACTTTGCATTTCATTTTCCTTAAACTGTTTATATACACAGGAGGGCTCAATCCTAACTGTAGCCTTAGGGCTTCCTGGTATTTTTAATAAAAAGGTCAAACTGAGAAAGGAGTGTTTGTCTGCTGAAGCAGGCAGGCAAAGCTCCCAAGACCAGTGCTCCTGCACAAGCTGCAGCTCAGAGCAATGCCATCAAGGAAACTCCAGAAATTTTGCTCTTGTTCTTGAGTTTGGTCATGATTTAACGCCAAGGAATCTGTGAAGCAAATACTCCAGTAATGGTGTACAATGAGATGTTTGGATTTATGAGTTGGATAAAATGGTTACAGGTGAAGTCACATAGAACAACAGATGCATGCAAGAATCTAGCATGAGGCTGGGCTCCCACATCCCAGCTACTGGAAGGAAAATGGCTTTTAAAAAACACCATCCTCTCTCTTTACTTTGACTTGTGTTTCTTAGACACAGCCCCTTCCCTCTTTCTAGCCAGTTTAGTCACTCCAAGATTATTCTGACACCTTCAGCCTCTCAAAAGCACTCAACTCTTTTCATTTTAATGTCACTTAAATGTCAACTGGATTAAAAATATATTTGCAAGACACAAATATCACTCCACACTAAGTCCACTACTGATGGAAGCTGTCCACAGAAACAGAGATATTATATAGATGGTCCTGACCCCAGTGAGCTGAGACATTTCAGAAGTGTTGTCAGCCCCATAACCTACTCCTGTGATCTGCCAGAGGGCACAGAAAGACTTTTCCAGTCTCCTCCAAACATCAAGCTAGCATAAACTGGCCTTAGTGTAACAATCATGGCAGATCAGTGCTTAAATTGATGCTTTACATTAGCTGAAAGTCACACCTCAAGACTACTGAAGAATCTGGAATAGCTATAGGCAAAGTTGCAACAGCTTAAATACCAGTTTAGTAAGTGTGGAGAAATAGAATAGTTTCTGCTCAAGCTTGTGCTCCAGGTAAAATTCTGTTTCCAGGGCAGCCAAAATTGGCTATGGCATTAAGAAGAAAGGCTTCTTACCTATGCATGTACCTTGCATGTAAATGTGAGCTGGGCTCCTTGGAGAATCAATTCAGCAGCAAATGCATTAGGGCCTTAAAGAACCCCTCAGCACTCTGGTTTAGCAGTTGAGCTCCCTCTGTGGAATATAAGGAATAATTAAGCCCAGTGCTAGACAAGGAGTCACCATAGGTTGCTGAAACAAAGCAAAGGCTAAGAAACTTCAGTGTCAAATCCTGCTCCCCTTTGGAAACTTCTAGCCTAGCAGTTTTGCTGTAGTAGTGCAGACCCCTCCACACAACAAGGGTAGGACAGCTGATGCAAGATGTGCCTTGTTCAGTTATCTTCCATTGACACTTAGAAACAGGCTGTGGCTCCTGGTGGGTTTGTAACTGTGAGGGGGAAGAGCTGGAAGTCTGAAGCAGGTGAATGAAAACAGGCTGGGGAACCAGCTAATGGAGAGTGTGGTTTGGGAAGGGCAGAGGCAACTGTGAGAGCAAGGTATAATAGAGGAGATGAAAAGAGAAGTACATGCAGAGGGACAAGAAGACCCAGTTCCCATCCCAGCTTTCCCCACACCTGTGTATGACCTTGAGCATGTCATTTTACCTCCATACTTCAATTTCCTGTGCACTAGGACATGAACTACCTTATGGCCAAGAAAATTTCTTCCTACAGACCTTAGCACAGTGACCATAACTGAGATGTCTGGCCTCTGATGTACTCCAGTTGTAAATGTGCTAACAAGGAATAGGATGTACTTAAAATATGTGCTCAAGTATGGGACTAATGCTGTGAAAAGGTAAGTATTCATCCTGGAGATGCATTAATGTCTGGCATAAAAACAGCCAAGGTAAGGAAAGTGTGGCTGGGGAGAGTAAAAGAAAATAAAGCTGCCTTTTTCTGGGGTCTGCCTGAGGCTGGCACACAGCCTGTGCATGTGTGAGGCCCTGTACAGTGCATCCCCCACACATCCCACTGAAGAGTGGCTCTGTGGGGAATGGCTGGGCAAAAAGTAAGGAGAGGACAGGAGCCTGGCCCCTGGGATTATCCACATTGTCATCACCTGGGAGGAAGAACCAGGCCCCAGCATCCTGGATTCACAACTGAGCCTGCAAAACTGGTAGTGAAAAAGATGGAAATAGGACCTTTGTACCTGTAGCATTAACACTACAGAAAAATTCTGAGAAATACCTAATCCTCTTTTTAAAAACTGTCCTGGTTTGCCTAAGAACAGAACAGTGATTTTACTTTTTAGATCAGTTCTTCTAACTGGCTGCACTTCCTGAAGTCAGCAGCCTGTTTTCCCAGGCAGTGTCTGCTTCCAGCAGTGATAACACCCCATGTTTAGAGTTACTACCAAGGATTGGTGTGCAGACCAGGGTCACTGCTGGATCTTGTGAACCACATTGGGGGGTGCAGGCAAGTGAAAGGCTGCACCTGCAGGGAGGAGTGGACAGAGCAGGTGACCCCAAACTGACCAACGAGGTATTCCAGCCCATAAATGTCATATTCAGTATAAAGCTGAGGGATCTGGAGTGTCTGTGGCTCTCCTCCCCTCTTGGACCACTTTGCCAGCTTGTCTCAAGTCACAGGTTGGCTTGTCTCAAGTCCTCCTTTGGTTCCTTCCTCAGAGCATCCAAGGAGGACTCTGTCTGTTCTGCCTTCAATCCCAGTCAGTGTGTCCCTGAACCCAGTATCAGTATCCAGCTCCTGCACACAGCTCCCATCCACTGCGTGGCCCAGTCTGGGACACCCCCGGTGCCTGCTCTACAGCATCAGTGGTGATGGTGATGGAATTACCATCAGGGGGATTGGGTTCAATACTGGTTTTGTATATATTTGTATATATTCCATTTTATTATTATTATTATTTTCCTTAAAGCTGTTCTAGTTTCCTTTTCTAATCGCTAAGTCTCTCTCCCTCATTCCCTTCCTCTTCCCCTTTGGGGAGGGAGGGGGGTTAACAGAGAGTGTCTGTTATAGGTCTAAGGGGCCACCCTGACCCTAAAGTGTGACAAAAAGAAAGAAAAGGCTTACCAGGAGTCTGGTCATCTCTGAGGAGAGTACCACACTGCCAGACATATCATTCATAGCTATTCTTGGCTTTCTTCCATCAGCTCTCAGCCTACCTGAGTGGGCACAAAGACACCGTACAGGGAAGGTGAACACCACAGTCAGACATGATGGTCTGGAGAAGCTCCTACTTTCTTTACAGGCTTCACTGGAAGAGAAACACTGCTGCTGCTGCATCACAGCCTTGCCTGGAGTTTGCTTCTCAGTTATGATTTTGTGCCATGTTCAGTAAATTTTAGTGATATTATAAAGCCAGAAGAGTAATCGAGATTTTTTCATTTGTTATTCCCTGTGAGGAAGCCCTGCAAACTCAGAGGTGTGATTTCAACAGGTAGTTTGTCATTCTAGACCAGGAAAGAGCAACTGCCACCGATCCCTCAGGACAGAGAATAATCAGCATTCATCTGCTGCCCTCCCCTCGAGACCTGTGGTGCCTGGCAAGAACGCTGCGGGATCGCTGGTGGCCCTTTCTCCAGGGCAGGGGAGGAAACCACAAAGCGAAGACTCCAGCTATCACTCAAACAGTTGCTAAGTGTTTTCCGGTGAGTTGCACAGATTAAACAAATTAACAGCATTTCTATTTCTCATCTGGTGCCCGTGTGTCAGTTTAACATCTTCAAAAAGCTGGAGCCATGTTTTGCAGGAGGGGCTTGGGACACTTGGCGTGACTCTGCGGATCACCCAGGCTCTCCATAGAGAGCATCGCCTCCAGATCCAGGGCTTTCGCTTGGAGACCTGGTCTCAGGCAGTTCACGTGCAGGTTGTCCCTGCATTCCTCCAGCCCCTGTGAGAATAGCAATGCAGGCGTCTATCATAAATCAGGATGAGTTTGGGGGACATGAGGGACTGCTGGGCTTTTGTTGTTATTAGTTTCATGCAAGTGTTAGAGATTTCTTTTGCACTCTGAATTAGATACTGTGCAGATCAGCTTCAGAAGCCCTTAATCTTCGTCACACTCATGTCCTTTAGGACACAGACATCACTTTAAAGTCAGCAAGGAAAAAAAGCCCTGCTGTCTTCCAGCAACTAAATGGGGCATACCCTAGTGCTGACAGCAAGATTGACTGTAGCCTCTGTGCACCATGAGATGATAAAACCCTTACTGGCACAGATTACCAACTGGATTGCTTGCCTACAGATTAATGCAACAGTGTGAGTCCTCTGGGTGACTGCAGAGCAGGAAAAGCACGAGGGGAGAACTTATTTGCTCAAATGCTTTTTGTATTTATCCATCAATCACCAAGGGGAAAAAAACATTTCATGAGCTTAATTCCAAAAATATCTTTGTATACAGAGAACAGAGAGCTGTGAAAAGTACCCACATTAAAACAGGAAAGGGAGCAGCCCCAAAGTTCATAGAAGCAAGCCTAAAGTTGACACCAACTACCCAGGGTCAGCATGCCCTGGCACCACACCTGAGGTCTCCCCTCCAGCCGTGAGATTTCCTAACCTACCTCATTCAAGCAGCACATAGGAATAACACGAAGGTCATGACTTGAAAGAAGACATAACACATGAAGCAAATAATTTATCTTCTTGAGAGCCTTAACAAATTATTTCCATTTCCATTTTTAATTCACCACCAAATATGGTGAATTAAAGAGAAGCTAAGAAACTTTTCTTGTGTCAGGGAAGATGAAGGAATAGCCCCATAACATTTTTAATTAACTCTGCATTGAATTATGACAACTGATAGCTTATCACCCCTATTTCATGCTCCTTATCCAGTCACTGTCTTGCTGTCTGCAAGCAGCCGTAGGTGGCACCCCAGGGAGGGGTCCATCCTCCCTAGCCTACCGCCCACCAAACCTCAGTGATGCTGCTGCCACTCATGCACAGCCATTGTACTGCCAAGTGGAGCCAGGCCCTAGCCCCACAACACACTGCACTCACAATGAAAGGCCACCACCAAGTGTTGGGCTGCTTCCAGGAACCCTGCAAGGAGTTGACCCAGGAGCTTGGAAGGTTTCTCCTCTTCCAAGAGGCTGTCAGGAATCAGGGACCTATTGCTCAACCAACCAACCCAATTTAAAGAGTTGTCTAATTAGTGAGATACTGTTCTGATGTTTGCAAGCAGGTAGGTGTCTGGATAGCACCCAAGTCATTCTGGGGTGCTGTGCCTGGCCTGCCTGATGCCAACACATTATGGCAGCTGGATGTATTAGCTTGGCACCCCTGGAAAACTCAGTCCCCCCACATTCGAAAACTGGCCTCAGACATAAAAATGACTTAGAAGATAGACACCCACTGTGCTAAATTATGAAAGCAGCACATTCTTATTTGTTTTCTTTTTCCCTTTTTTTTTTTTTTTAATTTTCCTGAGCTCAGCTATCCCTGAAATATTTTACTAATTAAATTACTTGAGCAAATTTCTCAGGAGACAATAAACATCTCAGACTCATTTGGCATAAGGGAATTCTTCTAAGCTGAATTGACTCTCCTACATTAAAATTGAGATCTGCTGCTAAATACTTTTTCTCCCCCAAAGATCAGACTATAAATCCAATAATAATCACAATGATATATTTACCAAGGAACTAGAGGGAAAAATATAATTGAAATACTCTGTTCCTAAATATATTCCAGTAGTGGAAAAACAGAATCTGTTTCCATTTCTCATGTAAATACTTTTTGCCAGTCCTAGTATCCTTTAGGAATCACTTTAGCCCTTGGGGGGGGAGAAAGAAAAAAAAAAAAAAAAGAAAAGTACA
>JANIJG010024119.1:48602-61003 GCA_024611175.1 Megaceryle torquata | reverse complement strand
TAGGTATTTAATAATAATAATAATTAAAAAAAAAGTTATAGGAAATAAACGGCTCTGCCACCATATAGCTTGAGAGATGTCTAACAGCTCTTGAAACCTCTTTTTGCAAAACAAGGTTTGTAATTGTTTAACTTTCCTTTTTCTTCCCCAAAGCAACATACCTGAGCAGCTCTGCAGTTCACTGCTCAACTGCAGTTTCCAGAAACCAGGCATCTCCAGCAGAAGTACACTAGAAAAACACTCTCCGCAGCTCACAGGAAGGGTATTGGTAACCACCATTTTCATCCAACAGCTAGCTGCCGGTGATGTCAAATCTCTGCTCCTCATCTAAAAATGGCCTGTAAGCTTGGTGAATCACTTGGGAACTACACGGTCACACACGGGGTTGTTTTTTCCATGGGAGCCTTGCTCCACAAATGGACTGGGCCACACATTTCTCTAACTTCACTTTGTAGCAGAAGAGGATGGTAAGACAGAGTAATACTGAGTGCAGGGAAGATATTTACAAAATACAGTGTTTAGGTCATTTACAAAACATTGATGCCAGCTTCTCATAGTGCTTCCAGTATGCAGAAGCATCGTATAATCAATCACTTTGACCATGGTGGGTGAGTTACTTCATCCTTTCTTTTCTCCCCCAACAAAACAAAACAGGTCCATCAAAAGCAACAGTGTTTAATCATTCCTTCTTCTGTTCAAGCACCCATCCATCTAGAGATACCTCTGTAAATACCGAGAGAGTGATTTCTGCTGAGTTAAAAGAGTCCAGCCTGAAGCAGACACCTTGGACAGACAATTTAGCTGGAACTGCTTAAGTTTAAGAAAATTCTAAGTAAATAAAAATAAGCTTTTAAAAATAATCTTAAAGCTACAGATGTCACTTCACAGAATTGCAATATATTGTTCATAATACTGTAAGAAAACTGAATTTTACACTTGTTTGTTTCAGTGACAATAAAAGAAGGTAATTTATTAATTATAAAGGTTCTAGAACTACAGGATGAGATGACATCTTGTAACAGGGTAGAACATTAAAAACCTATTGAAGCCCTCTTTTAAAATCACTCTTTTGGATATGCCTTCAATACCATTTTCTTCTGCTAATTTATATTTCAGGAAACTAAATGTAAGGGATGTCAACTTTACTGGTGAAACTTGTTTTTTGGTACCTAAGCATTTTCCTTCATTCACTCAGGTCATGTTTTCTAAGCAATCAAGCAGGCTAAAAAAGACATTATTTTACAATAATTAAAGCTTAGTTCCTTGTACAATTTGAGAAACATGATTTAGGGAACAGAAGCTTCAACAAAACCCTCCACATACTGTAGTGATAAAAATAAATAATAAATAAATAAATAAATAAATTAACAATACAAATTTTGTTCGAGGAATAAGAAATTCTGCAAATTATCAGAAAAGACAGTAGATCTACAGGAGTTCCTTTTTTTTTTCCTATTGAGAGCAAAAGGAAATAACAATTTGTCTGTGTGTCTCACTGTTGAAAAGGCATGGGATTAAACTTCAAACTTGACAGAGCAGGAAGAATCCTTGTATCAAAGACCAGACTGAATATTCATGGACCATGTACCATATTAACTCTCCAAGAATTAAACATATTCAGCCAGCTACTTAAAGCAGACAAGCTCCAAGAGAACACAGCCAAGAATCAAGGAAGTCCACCAAGGAAAGGAATACAGAAACCCTAGATGCTGACAGATCCATAACCTCCTTCTTAATTCTAATGGAAAAGGCTGCTCTGCAGACAGTGAGAGGAAGCCTTTCTCTCCAGTATCAAGGAGGACAGAAGATCCCATAAATGCTCAAGAGATGGCCATTTCACAGTGACAGAAAGAACAGTTGGTATGAGGCTGTTTATTTTAAATTACATTTACCTTTCAAGGGAGGAGGGCAGTTACTGCAAATGCTAAATTAAACTACCCAACTAGCATTAAGTAAACTGTTCTGAATGACTGAAAGCCAAGACAGCAGCTGAATCTAACTGAGGAGTGCTAGAAGCTATACTCTTGTGATCCATCAGACCACAATCCAACACATGTCCACCATATAACAACAGGGGAAAACAGCTGAAGCAAGAAAAATAAAGCAATTGACAATGGCAGTCAGAAAATACCATAATGCTGTACAGAGAATAACGTAAAATCCTGCAAATAAAAAAAGTACTAGAAATGAACTGCTAAGATGGAGTAAAAAGCTTTCTGCAGTGATATGTAAGAGAGTCCAAGAAACCCTACTTAAATAGTTTTGTCCTCACAAACATAAATTTTGAGATTTAAATTTTGAGATTTTCTTTGCAACAGAAGCAATCAGAAAAGGGCCTCTGCACACAAATACTCAGAGGGGGGAAAAAAAAAAAAAAAAAAAAAGACTAAATAAATTAATAGCTGGTTTCTGTATTGAGAAGTAACTCTAAAATCGGACAGTAAACATAAACGCAGATCACAACATCTGTGTACATCTATGATAAAGTCAATGAGGTCATGCTCCACAGGGATTCAAGTGTCTGCCTTTACAAATCTCACTGCAAATCTTACTCATGTAAAATTGATTTATGAAGTGTAACATCATATTCCACTATATGCATATACACTATTGGTATACTTTTCTGCCTCTCAGAACAGGAAAGATATTGAAACTCTCCTCATGGATTATATTCCCCTAACTATTTTATAGTTAAGAACATACACTTCATAGGCTAAGATCTCAGTTTTGCAATACATTTACGGAAACTGGATCTGAAAGCAGAACTGGAAAATGTTTTCCAGATTCTCTATGGCTCTGAACATAATATTTATCATACACCTCATAAAGAACTTTGTCTTCCTCTTCTTATGTCAAGAGTAAACTAGACAGGTCATGCACCTCTTCTGCTGTGAGTTATGCAGAGTACTACTTTCTTGGCAGGGTAAATTAGCCTCTGATGGATTTCAGGCCACTGCATTAAAGTTTTGTTACAGGTATCCTCACTAACTGGCATAAATCTAGTTTGTGGATCTTACTGTGACAGCATTATGGATATATCCACTTAAGTTAAGGAGGGGTTACAATGAAACATCCTACATTGACAAAGTGCAAAGCAGATTTTCACTTTAAGTCAAACTTCATTTTGATTCTCTTTGGATATGCCAAAATCTCCACTTTTCCTCTAGGTACACATGTATGCATGTATGGTTTTTGGTGCAATGCTATACATGAGAATTAAATGCTCTATTTGTACACCTTGAAGGTTTACATATACTCACTGGCTAAGTTTACATGTTTAGAACACAAAGACTTCATACAAGAAACAATATTGCAAAACCTTCAGAAACCAGATATTCTAATACAGAGATATGTACAACATTTCTTCTGGAGTAAAACACATACAATCTCAAGAATCCATGTTAGCACAACTGCTCATAATATTAAGGCATTAATTTGTTAGAAAATTCAGAAAGACTATTATCTGTTCCCTGGGACTCGTGTTATATAATATGCATCTCATATTTAGTGTAATGTTTGGATGTGACAGTTCTAGTCAGTCATGGATATCCATGTTCCCCCAAGAGGCCTGCCTGCCTTTCCTGCTCATTACTTCATTTTTCACCACCTCTCATAAGGCATTTGTTGTTCAGCTGTTCTTATTAAGAGATGCATGTCTCCTGCAATTTGTGATCTTCAGGATTCATCTTTCATCATATTAGAGAGCAGATGGAACTTATAAGTCTTTGGTTTTTCCAGGCATGTGTTAAGCAAGTCTGAAATGAGTCACTTAGATGTATTAACAGAGCAGTCGAGCTTATTACAAAATCCATGTTTGGCATGCTGTGCAGAAATAAGACTCACTTTCACTTTTACTTTTATGAGGCTAAAGAATAATACATTTTGGGAAATGACCTGAAATCTAGACAAATACAGGTATCAGAAAAAGAAAAAAAAAAAAGCTTTTAATTAATGTAGATGCACTGTATTCTTCTGGTGGAGACCAACCTATCACGACACACAGATGCACGCGTAGAGGCTCTGCAGAGTTCTCAAAACACCATCTCATAATTAGCTCAGAGACAAATCTCACTAGCTGAACTGGAACTGCTAAATGGTAAACATTTAATAGAAGACTACCTAAATCACTGTATGTATCAGATGAAATCCTGATACAGAAAATAAAGCATCAGAAAAAAGAATATCAAGGGGGAGGAAGAATGTGCAGAGGAAGCGGGTTGTTGCAACCCTTTAATCCAACATTTGCTCTCTATTGATCAAATGTTTGTTCAGCACTTTATTGATGTAAAGCATTACACACAATCAAAGTTAAATATTAATGTCAGAAGACCTTTAACTCTTAAATTCAGAGCATTTGTTAGAGAATTTAATATTCTCAATGTTACGAAGCTACAACTTAACCTCCTTTAATAACTTTCTGGAGCACTGTAAAAACATACTGTGTACACTTAAGCAATGAGAAAGAATGATTTGTATGTCAACAGTGGTAAATACAACATTTCTAAAAGCAATTAGTAAAAACAAAGCTTAGAAATAGGATATTTCTCAATGCATGCTACTTAAACTCATGGTAGGATGTATCTTCTCATTCTTGAAAGGAAAAGAAATTCAAATGAAGCAAAGCTTCTACAACTTTTGAGGGAATGTGTAAGATACATGAGGCTTACACTTTCATATATTGAATTAGGAAAATGCACATCAGAAGACGTCTATATGCCTAAGAAGTGTTTCCATTTGTGAAAGAAAAAAATACAACCTCTCCACTGAAACCACAATTTTGAGTTCACTGTGAATTATAAAGTTTAAAACTTAAACAACTTTCAGTGTGGTAGCATAAGTAATCCAGTATAGCAAATGAAAAAAAGAAAGTTCTATTCCAAATGCATTGGGAATATTGCATGAAATTTTACACTAGATACATTTAATAACATCATTGTGAGAAATGGTTAACAATTGTTCATCAGGAAAAACAAGCAGGAAAAAGAATTGCAGTATCCTGGGTTTTCCATCAAACTGATCACAAATTTCCAGTGGAGTCTTTTTCCAGGCAATAACATATGTGATAACTTTAGAGCAGAAGTGCCTTAGTTTTATTTTAATTATAAACAAAGCCCTAGACTTCAGAACAGAGAAGTAAACAAACCCATGGAAACATCTACTACGGATTAAAGCATCTAGTAATTTAACAGTGTGTCTATCAAAAACAACAACAAAAATATCTTTACTTGTATATCATAAAAATTAAACCATTCTGGAAGGTTGTAGAGTAGCCTGAGCATTCCAGCCAATTACCTTACTCTTTTGACCTCAACTTCGTCCTGTGCACTCCACATTATCTCTTAAACCACTGACTTCTCCCTTAACTTCATACACTTCCCCTTTTGTGCAAGCAGAAGAAAACCAAGTTTTGTCTCTTTTAATAAATTTTACATGTTTTTTCATATAGTGTATATAAATATTTTTAGTGCTCTGTTCTGAATAAATACTATTTTTTGCACAGAGCATTCCCAGAAAGCCTCCCCTCATTAGAAAGGCTGTTATATCCTATTGTTTTAAATGAAAATGAAGTTAAAATGGTTCTTAGAAAAAAGGCACTCTTTCATCATGTCCACTGCCTCCCTCTGGGAACCATGAAAGAGTAGCTAAACTGCCTTCAGGGGAGATGGTGGTTCCTTGTACTGTCAGGGGCTTCCACTTAAACTAATTAACCATTTTACTTCTAAATCCTCAGAAAATTAAATTTCCATTCAAAGGAAAACTGTTGAAATTTTGGGGAGGAAATAATTGTTTTTTCTTTCTAAAACAAATGGCTTAGTCCTCACATTAAAAGACGAGCACGGCACAAACTTACCTGTGAAATTTCCTCTCTAAAGAGAAAAAATTATGTAGACTGCAAGAAACAACACATTTCTGTATCAGAGCTTGAAATTAACATTTGTGACAGAGGCTCAAATGTTGCCATTATCTTATCCAAAAATTTATAGGAAGAAAGGATGGAGGATGGGAGGAGCAGAATGAACACGTCTTCCTTCATGTAAATGTGAGAATGAGAATTCCCTTGGGGTGTTTCTTAACAGAAAACAAAATGAAAATAAATCTGCATTTTCCTGCAAAAGGGGTCTCTATAATCCAAGGGAAATACCAATTTATCAACTTCGAACATTTGTGAAAAGAAAAAAAAAACAGTTTTGTAGTCTTGGAGATAACAGTGAAACATTTTAAGATATACCTGTAAAGATGTGGACCAAATACTGATACAATTCAATGCAGTTTTGCAGAAAATGATGCCTACTTTGGCTGGGGGCTGGAGCATGCTTTTAATTAATCCTTTCCACACAACTGCATTAACTGCATCTTCTAAGCAATAAAATTAAGGATCTGAAGAGACTAAAGAAGTTAAGCTTGCCTTATACAATTCTGCCAACACCCCTGTACAAGACTCTGAGATTGTGAACCACACTGTCATCTCCAAACCTTGCAGTAAGTACTGTCCTCCTATGAAGATATTCACCTGACTTGACACTAGTGTTGCTATGCAACTGACAACTGAAGGAAGATTTCAAAACATTTATCATGTTTTTCAGATTTAGTTTTTGATTGCACAGATAAGAAAGACAAGCACTTATCACCTTGTGAGACACACGTTGAGTGTCCTGCACAAAATATGTTTATTAATTGTTCACTTTTCTTTTCTAATAGACCTATATGGCTTTAGTTAATGCTTAGGTATGGAATTTCAAAGCAAATGCCAGACTTCCTTAGTCTCCTAGCTTTCAAATCCAACAATATATTTTAATATACATATATGTGAACATCAGGAAGTGAGACGTGATCTCTGCAGAATAAAAAGTAAAGAAAAGTACTTTATTCATACTTAAAAATGAACACTATTTACACACAAAAAAAAGCATAGGATGTTCTTTTAACAAGGACTATATGGAAGGAGATTCTTTTCATTTCCATCTTACTTTAAAAAGAATTCTATGGCTGCTTAAAATAAGTTTCTTCTAGTTTTAAGAAACAGCCTGTTCTCCAAGTGGATACAGGTAGTATCTACATAGTAGTTAGAATCATGTATCAGAGGAACATATTCTGAAGTTGAAATTACAGATGCAGTGATGACCAGTAAACATGTAGAGGACCTTCCACAAGTTCTCAGAACTCAGGTAAGTAATTAACAGGTAACTCTGGTACAATAGTCCTTGATCACCATTGAGCAAAGCAGGTCAAGCACAAACGATGCAGGGTACCACACATGCTCCTCTAAGGAAAACACAGATTTTTTGCTTGGGAACCTCTGCTTTTAAGAACAGCCGATGAGATGTTGGAAAACCTCCAAAACAGAGAAGAAAGCAATGGAGAGAGGTTCTCCTGAGATTGTAGGAAGGCTACCAATTGCTCACAGATCTGAAATCTCATTCATGGACCCATACATTTCATGATACCACAGCAATACAATTTGTTATTCATCCCACGAGTGACACTGTAGTCAGTGTTTTGTAGACTATCTGATCCCCCTCCCCCACTACTTGTCATCTCTTGCTCTTCTGCACTTGGGATGTGGAGCTTGTTTTGATTCTTCCTTCAAGTAGAAGGAGTTAATATGCATTCTCCACAGAAACAGACAGCTGAAAATCAGATCTAGAGTTAAATTTTAGGTAAGAAGCCCAAGAGGACCTAAAAGCACAAGCTGCCCTAGCTAGGCTGCCTGCGGGGAAATACGGTAGCAAGAGCTAGGGAAGGCACAAAAACCAACAGCTAAAAAAGTTCTTCCATCCCTGATACACAAAGGCAAGGAAGAAAGTCCTGTGACAGACTGCCTGAAAAACATTGTGACTGCTATTAAGCATGAACTCAGACCATCTGGGGAATACAGCCAGAAAATACATTTTCAGAAATTATCCTGAAACAGAATAAGCTTCCACGTGTTTAGATCAACAAAAATCTGCATCTAAGAAGCAGTTCCATGTGGGTTTTAGAAGTTGAAAAAGGTAAAGAAACCAAAATAAAGCAGTCCTTGTTGCAGAATACAGTTTCATTGTGCTATGGGAACGTAAGGCTAGAGATTTATGGCCACTTCCAACAAACATGTAATGATGCCTTCAGAGAGCATCTTCTCACAGGCCTTTCATGGTAATCTTCAGTCCAAAAAAGATATAAAAATATTCATAACCCCTCAAATTTGGAGCACTGTTAATGGTAATTTAGAAGGTTTGGGGCATTGAAGGCAGAGAAGTGCCTCTTAGTCTGATGAAGGAAAATGGGTCCAAGGAAGAAAGTGATTTTTTTTTCCCCATAAAATATAGCAATAAACAGAGACCCACCTTGTTCTTATGAAAGACTCACAAAGAGATTGAGCAGCCATCTCAAATGTCCAAACACTATGCCCAGTAAGTTCTAGAAAAATTTGATGTATATCACTATGACCTTAAAAAGGAATACTCTGTGCAGAATTGATTATAGCATAGTCTTTAATATACCCTACAATGTTCATGTAAAGCTAAGCTACCTGTCACACAGCTCACTACTAAAATGTGCTAACAAATGAGGTGGAAATGTGATATCAGCTTATGAGACCATATAGTCTCTGGGGCAATTAATGTGTCTTTTTTCTTATCCTGCAAATTACCTGGCATTCTTTTGGAAGCCATAAAAACAAACAAGAGACCTTTACTCATACTAAAAGTGATCATTCAAAGAGCTGTGGAGAAGATACTAATAAAACCTTATTGGGAAAATAATCAAGATTTTACAACGTTACTTGTGAGAACTACTAGATTCCCTCTTTGCACCAACACCACATAGAAGACGTTCCATTTTAAGAAGGGAAAAGAGCAAGGGTACAAAGTTCTATCTCCTTAGGACACTGTGAAGAAAGAAGAAACTATTCTACAGCAAAGACTAAATTTTGTCTCACAGCCTCTATGCAAATGACTTATCATGAGACTTCAAAGAACAAAGATTATCCCTAGGAAAAGTAATAGGGACCTGGAAAAGAAACACAGGAGCTTTTCTCCTTCAAATAAGCTACTCCTACCAAAACGCCTGCAATACTATTAGGCTAGGTGAGCAAGCACCAGTTTTCTTTGCTGAGTTTCCTGAATGTAAATAATTTATAATTCTAAATATTTTTCATTAAAACTTCAAGGGCATAACCTGATCTCCCTGATGCAGCACAGGCATTTTCATGTCATGCATCTGTCTTCTCAAGCCTTAAAGATATTATGTAAACATATCTAATGAGTTCAGAACCTTGTTCACTCAGAAGAAAGTATTTCCAATTGAAATCTCAATAGAAAATAAAAATAGAAACCCTTTTAGATAACACAGAAAGCATAGAAAAAACTCTTTTTAAAGCCTACATAGGCCTTCGATTTTCTATCTGCTGGATTTTTAGTAAGATGAACATTGTGAGTATTGCAAGCTCTTTCAGCAGCTACCTTGAGAGCCACTTCATGTTCCTGTTGTCAGACATGAAAGATTCTTCCCCTCTTACTAGCTCGATAAAAATCAGAAGTTGTATTAGTACAATCTGAACACAATGAAATAGTAATTCTAAACCTTTTCTCTGCAGAGCCAGGGTGCTACTATATAAAGAAAGTTGCACATATATATCAGAAAACTTAAGTAATATTTATCTAAAAGAATTTGGCTTTTCCTATTGTTTTACACAAACTGTCAAGAACACGCTCAGTAGCATGGATTAATAGGCAAACACAGGTCAAGACTCAGTTTTCTTGATTAGGTATAGTCAATCTTAGAGGACATTCCAGAGGTGCTTGTTCAGGACAGCACTACAGACAGAATGCAAGACAGATCCTGCTAGTCGTCTCACCCAAATATAGTGTAGCTGTACAAAGTCCATCTGGAGATGTTTAATTATATTCAACAACAGGCAAAGCACACACTGTTATCTTATGGCAAAATGATGAAATAATGCTCTGCTCTCATTGTCCGAGAAGAGGGAGGGGAAGATCAAATGGCATCTTCTAAATACAGTTAAGGTACTGTGAAACATAAACTTGAAAAACCCAAATCTTTATCTATTAATTTTATGAGTAAACCTGTGTTCCAGCCTGAGTCACAACTATGTTGACTGAGACAGCAATATTTCACAAATCTTCAAGTGCTCTCCTCCTCCATCAAACATTCCTAAACCTTTCTCTCTTTACAAAAGCAAAGGCAGTCAAGATATTGATTAAGCCAGTACAGCCTATTTGGTGTTAAAGATGACATGTCCGGTGTAACCAGGCCACTCGCACCTTTAGCAAGAATGATTTTCCTCAGGTCAAGTACAACACATAGCTAATAATAATAATAAAAAAGAACTGCTCATGAATTAATAAAAAAGCCTTCTGTGCTTTTTGCACTTACAGTTTTCAGATAGGACACCACAGCTAGAAATGCTCTATTGCTTGACCTACAAGGTGCCAGCAGGGTTATGGTTTAAGAGACCCCTCAAGCTTGATGGAGAAGCCAGAATTCAGCAACTTGCTTTCTGATGGTCTTCACCAATGATGGCATTTTGACCATTCCGCAGTCAATGGCAAAACGCTACACAGGTCAGGACTGCACTTAATAAATGTTCATCTTCCTTTGTTGTGAAATATGCTTGGCTGTATTTTACTATGATTTGTCATGTTCTTTAATATGAGCATACCATACATTCATGGAATAATAAATACACATAAGATTTCCAAAGCATGCACATATGGTGCAGACTGCCTTACTAAGCAAAAAGACGATACTAAGGAACACTACGAGTCTTGATAGATATTAGACAAGTTTATCTCAATTGTGACAAAAATAATGCAAAAAACTATCTTTTCCTGTCACTTAAAAGACTTAAAAGAGAGAACAGGTTTTAGAAACACCTGGTGAATTAATTCTAAAATAAACCAATTTATTTCTAAAGTAAACATTCATCCTGTCTTAACACAGATTGATGTGCTTACAGAAGCATACCATGATTTTACTTTTCAAACCAAACACAACTTTATATAGTAACTTAAACATTCAGGCAATCACCAAATTGTATCACACGCAGAAATCATTTGAGTATTTTCAGGTTTTTTGAATTATGACAATACACATCATAATGCAAACAGAACTAAGTAATATTCCAAAACTTGCAGAGGTTAGAAACACTAGAAGGGTAATGCTAGGACATTTTTTTTTATTTGACAATAGTTTGATTCACTTACTGAAATTCTGAGTATAACTCAAAATTTAGCTTCAGTAGTGATATTACTGATCAAAGCAACTCCACTCCTTTTTACATTTCCAAGTACTTTTTCATTGAAAAGTTCCTCTCACTAATCATTTTGGTTCAAGCCTATTTCACAACAACATTTGCAGGTTTCAGATTTTTGAATTCTGTTATATTTGTCTCATAGTTTCAGAGAACAGTGTGTCCTTCTACTGAAGCCAACTGTCATACTGTAGATTCTGATCTCCACAAATTAAATTCACTAATGTTACTCCCTGCAGTCATGAACTATTCCTGTAAAACTATTTCTCCTTCAGTGGAAGTGAAATCTTGCTCTAATAGCAAGGATTCAAAACAACAGCTAAATATTGTATTTTTCAACATTTGTATATTTAAACTACAGCATGTTAAAGTGATAGTAATTGTACTTGCAAGAGTTACTTCATTTTTAATTTGAGGAATATATTTTACCAGGTTGGTTGACCTCAACATCTCTGTGGGTAGAAAACTTCCTTATAACTTTGTTCCTCTCTCTGACACCTTTTTTTCCTTATTTATGACTAGTGATCAGTGTAGCCCAGACATGACTCCGCAAGACTGTCCAAGCTCTTTCGCTAGTTAGCCTCATAATAAAACCACCAAGAGCAGGGTATTAAAGTGGCATTGGTCTGTAAATAAAATATGCTGAACATTTCTAACTGTGTCGATGAGGCATTTACAATTTAAGTCATTGTTAACTCCAAGTAAGGCACGATCATCATTAGCTCATATACTGTAGGACCCCAAGACAATATCAGGTTATGATAAGAGAGAAAATAGTCACTTAGCTGATTAATTTCTCGTTTTCCAAATTTACATTTTTAAGACATAGGGCCTATGGCTAATTTTAATTTCATCTGTAGAAATATTTTTCTGCAGTAACTAGACACTATTTCTAAGACAGACCTGGAAAACACTGATGGGAAGAGGTTTCAGAGTTGTATCATGAGACAGTTATACTCCCTCAACAGACTACATCAACACAAAGGAACAACAAGCTCGGAGTGGTTAGGCTCCTAAGGATTTTGTTTGTAAAAATGTTATCACCAGATGGGGAGGAGCTGACATGGCAAAAGTAACTCTAATTTCGTCCTAACTCTGGAACGCAATGCCACATTTCTGGAGAGTTCCATTTACCTTATGAGAACAGAGA
>JANIJG010024119.1:0-40230 GCA_024611175.1 Megaceryle torquata | reverse complement strand
CCCGAAAAAAAAAAAAGGGTGGGGCAACCCAAAAGACCCGGGGGGGAAAAGGACCATGTAATTCAAACCCTCAAAAAAAAAAAAACTCATCTTTAAAAAAAAAAAAAAAAAAAAAAAAAAAAAAAAGTCACATCTTGCTGATTTAACTCTTCCCAGTTCAACTATCATTTAATTTTTAAGTAATAAATGGTTGTAGACAAAATAGAAGATCTGAGAAAGAGGTAAAAGGCAGAGAGGAAACACTTTTTACAGCAGCCAAGATGAATACCCAGTAACACTTAAAAGCATCTCATTTGTCTTCCGAGATTCCCTTTTTTGTTCTTATCAAAACATGAAGCCTGCAGTCCAGATAAAAGGATTTGTGTAATCATATCCTTTCTACTCCACAAAGGAAAGCAAAACAGCACAAAACCCAGGAGTTTATTGCAGGCACACCACCTTCATAAGTCTGCCATCTGTTGAAAGCTTTTGCAAATACTGCACTGTGATACCCACATTGACAGTGCAACGCTTTAATATTGAAACAGATTTGTGAGTCTCATCTCATGACTCCCAGAGTCTGCCTGCAAAACACAGTACACACTGCCATGCTCCAGCAACAAGTCAACATCTTGTGCCCATCTTTGATAGTGTAAGAAATCCAAGGTATTTCAACACTGCAAAAAAGACTTTTCGTATTCAAAACTTAAGACCTATGCAGAATGTGCTAATTAAGTGCTATTAAAACTATAACAACATGTCCAGCTCTTTAGCATGCATTATTTCATCTTGGTCTAAACAAATGAGCAGTGGAATGGAATGGAATGGAATGGAATGGAATGGAATGGAATGATGCAACAACTGTGTCTATTAGGTGTAGGGTGTAAACATGGCAGATTTCAGGGAAGGAATAAATATTCCAGGTTTCAGGCTTCCAAGTTGATGCACCTGTGCTAAATCAAGAGCATGGCCATGCTGGCACGGGGACTGCCTGGCTCCTGTGACAGGAAAGCTGGGACCACCTTCCATGAACAGATGTGAGACAGAAGGCACAACATAAAATAACCTGATTGGGTCTTATTAGATCCAAATCACTGGTCCATCCCCAGTTACTATGCTTTCAGGATGTTTTTACAGAAGTTAACAATGTTACAGCTTCATTCATAAATAAATGCATTTACCACAGAAATCAAGAAAGATACTAATGTTTTACTGCATTACTTGCAGCAAAAGAATCAATTGAAACTGATATTCTGAGGAAAGACAGGAAAGAAACCCAAAAAAAGATGCATCACTTAGGTTACCAGTTACCAGATACGTGAATTTTAACTACAGTGTAAGATCAGAATGAAATAAAAATTAGGTTACAGTCCAAGTGTGTAAAATTAACAAATTAATAAACTATACAACATCTCAGCAGAAGACAAAGTAGTAATGAGATGGTCTTCAATACTGAAGGATTTGGGTTTGAAGTGGCACTTTAGAAGACTGTTTTTAGTCATTAAACTGGTGTGAGAAACCGTGTAAAAGCGGCAAGGAGACATATGTTCAATTTTCACATTTGCATACTTGTTGACATGCCATGAGTAATGTGAGGAAAAAATATTTCCAATCAATTTATGACAATGCTGAAGTAATTTTTTGTTAAAGACATGCCCATAGGCCAGAGTTCCCCCCCTCTGACAAGACAATTAGAGTGCACATTCATCTATGGCATGGTGATACATTTGCTCTATTACTGGGGAAGAAGAAAAAAAAAATTAATAAAAAATAAAATTACTGTCTAGCTCTTATTGCTACAGTGCTAATTTTGATAAGCTGGCATGTTTTGTCTGAATTTTCTGCTCTAATTGAACAAGGCTTCTATACGTCCTACAACTATCCATTGAACACCAAATAAAGAACCATGTATGTGGTTCTAGTCAATGAGTTACCAAAATATTACCAGGAAATAACAATAATCACTCTTAACTGTCCTGTGAAAATCACCTTCTTACAGAAGAAAGGTTCAAGTTACTATCACAAAGTCTTTTGGGAAATAATTTGTCCATAAAAAGTATCTTTGTTTCACTCCATAAGGAACACATACTGAGAAATGTTCTGTCTCTCAATCTAAGACTGAACTTCAAGCACCAAGTTTGGTTTATCATTATTTCTAAGGAAACAAGAGACAAAAGGAGAATGGCCACATTTTTCTGTGACCACATTCTTTTGTGAAGTTCCAAAGCTGGGCAGTAGTAGAAGTAAGGAATTGCAATAAACTACACTGTGCTTTCTCTTGAGAGCTGCCTGGTAAACTTTCCAGAGCATAGTTTTATGCAGTTGAGAAAAAGCATAGTTGCTGACATCCTGTCATTTAATTGAGGGTACAGTGGTGTGTAAGCATTATCCAGAAAGTTATAAAACCAGTGTGATGGAGCAAGAGCCTGGAGGGTGCTCCCTGGCTTTGGCAGTGCCTCAGAGCACAGTTCAGGTACTGTACCTCACTTCTGCAGAACCACCAGTCAGCTCACCAACGCAGTAAGCTACTGCTGCCTCCATGCCACAGTATCTATGGTGGTGTACAACTCCACACCACAGCGCTGTCCCTAAATGCTTCCACCCCTTCTTCCAGCAAAAGATAGTAACCTGTTAACATCTGATGCTGGGTCTTTAAAAAAAGTCTGTTGTAAATCTGAGCATTCCCAACACAAGTCTAGCCTGATCGTTACAGCTATTTTTAAACTATTATTGTATGGAAAGTTCTGTGTATGACAAACAGCTGAGCAATATTTCAAAGTATCTCTACAGAAAAGATCTTAAATGTTTCTCTCTGTGTTTCAGGAGAATTGCAGTATTCCAAAAATCACTACTCTGACCTACACAGAGAAACAAGGATTTTTTGTTTCCAAAAAAGGTACATAAACTTAATTTCAAATCCAGAGAATCCTAGAAATCTCATTCATTTAATATCCAAAATATAAACCTCACTATCTGAAATAAGAGGAAGTAACACTGAATCCATGTTTTACATACAATACATCAGCTCAAAACACCTCAAAATTGGAGTTTCTTCAATTATTTTTTTTTTAAATACTGTACTTTGAAAACTACTTTGAAATACTTTTGCTTCTTCATGGCAAGCTGGTTAAGTTTCAACTAACAATGGCAATTTATTTTTTTTAGAAAGTTTCGTGTTTTTAACAGACATATATGCCAAACCACTTTTTCTGCCCTATTTGATCATATTGACATTTTCCTCTCTCTCCCTTCCCATATATTTATACATTAACATTTTTTTTTCCCAATATCTTTATTTTAAAATATTTTGTACATACATATTATCTTTTCCTATAATTGTTATCTGAGAAATTTAGGTGGTTCAGTCTGCTCTCAATAATCAATGGTAAGAGAGGACTGGGACAGGAGTACACACAGGCCATGCTGGGTGCAGCAGTACCTTACTGCACCAAGCTGAACCCGACAGAATCACTGGTGCACATCTCAACTCATCTTCCCCAAATAGTGGGAAGATCAGTTTGGATCCAGCATCAAATTCAAACAATACCCAAAAATGTGGGTTTGTTGTTTTTTTTTTTCACTTGCTTAGGCAGATAAGTTAACAATGACCTCGACATTACAGTGATTCATCTGCACACACACTCCTGGCACATCAGCTCTCCTGCACCTGCTACTTCACCTACACATAATTTACATTTTGGTTTAGCTTGAGGCCAGCAGACTGCTCTTTTCAGGAGCTTCTAATCATGCCAGTCTACTGGGTTTGTTTCCAGCTCAAAACATGATCTATCTTAATGTTAGTGTTCTGTATCCTATCAACAGTGTGATCAGTTTTCTTAGGAACGGCTGGGCATTGAATGAAACCCAAACACGGATCTGAGGAAACGGTACATCCCAAAGGAGATGGTCAGTTTGTTTGGCTATGTGAAGTGCCTTTTCTGAGAGCTCCTTCCACAGCCCTGCAAACACAGGCAGCTTAAAAGTGTATGTATTCAACATTACTCATATGCATTCATTTTGTCCTCACTCTGCAGACAGCAGAACCCTGTATCTAAATATTTGGGGCTTATACCCAGTGCTACTATGAATAGTGGCCTCAGTGTCTTGTATGAGGTCCTTTCCAAATAAACTGATCCTTCTCCTTGTTTATTCCAGTTTTCAGCTAGGGGAAGCATTCTCCTACCACAATTCTGGGCAAGGAAGATTCACCTCTAGTCTCAATTCCACTTGACTGCTTGCAAGAAGTCTTGAAAATATGCTTCATTAACTCTGCCCATCCTCCTCTTGACTACAGCTTCAAGTGTTCAGTTTTGAACAGTTGCAAAATTAAAAAAAAAAAGTTTTTAAAAAATTGTAATAACAATAGTTACCTAGTAAGTGCCCTTTAACAGTATTGGAAACAATGGCCATCTGTTTTTCAGTTTGTCCATACACTTCCAATTCTCAAATTCTTTTTGTGTCCTCATTTCACATGCTTTTACTATCTGGCCTCATATAGACTTCAAGCACTAGCGTAACTATTTCCAAGACCATATTAACTTGTGCACCACCATAAAACTAAACATTGAACAGGTATCTGGTATCTCCTGATCTTTGAAAAAGCTCAGGTTTTGTTGTGGTGGTGTCTGTAGTTTCTCCCACAAGCACTTAATTGCATAGTTTTACATATCCCTCATGCACTAAGGATGTCCTGGGTTTGGGCTAAGATGTAACACTCCAGAGTATTTCCCAGTTTACTTTCATATAACTCTGGTTGAATTTAATATTATTTTTTGTCTCAGGTTTCAGCTTGTAGAAACTACTACAGATTCAAAGCATGGAAAATTAAAGCACTTTTCTGTAAGACTCCATCTTGAATGGGAAAATTTCTATTGAACTCCAAATACTTCATCAAAGTTAGATTTTCTTGATGACCTCTAAGGTTTCAAATAGTCTTTGTCCTTTCTGCACCTATGTTTTGTACATATATTCCTCCAAAAAGATTTCCAGCAGAATTTCACAGGCTTCCTAGCCCATGGTTAAGAAAGAAGGCTTATGCAGCTGAAAATTTGTCTCTATTTTTCCAACTATACTTGCTTGTGTAACAAATGCCCACCTGCAAACCTAGTCCTCTTGGGCCACTAGAGCTACAGCATTATTCCCACAATACTATGTGAAAGTTGTCGAACATCTCAGATGCATCAGCAGCTGCAATCCTCAGAGTACCTGACTTTCATTTGTAAGTAAGTGACAGATGTAAATAAAAACTGAAATGTGCTGAAATTAATTGAACTCATATTTTCAGCACTTATGGAGCTTCCTAGTGCTCTGTACCTCCAGTTTGCTCAGGTACCACTTGCCTCTGCGTAGCACATTTCATGTTTCTGTAGCATTCTCTCCTACCTTCTTGCCTCCACTAGCTTAACGTCACCAAGCTAGAAACAGTTCTTCGGTGTCTATGTGGGTTTTAAGACTGTGTACTCTTCCTTCTCACCTGCACCCAGGGGGCTAGGAAGAGGCTTACTCCAGACTAGCCAATCTAAGGCTGACAGAAATGTTGCCATCAGGGATGCACTTGCTTTAGCAGAGAAAGCTAAACAAGCTCTTTGGGTGCTTTGGTGACTTACAGAGACCACAGGCAGTAAAAACGCCTTTATCGTGAATTCTCAGGGCTGTCCAAAGTCAGTCTGTAGCCTTTGCCCCTTGGTCCCCTCATCAAAGGCAAGCTATTTACACTGAAATAGCTCAATTCTTTCCCATAAAGTTGAGTTGATACAACAACTCACTGACATTGAGGACCAAAAACATCCTCTTCTCCCTACTTTTGTTCCTTCTCAGCTCAGGGATTCAAAAGTTAACAAAAAAAAAGTGAACATTTTTCTGCTTGATGAGTGAGTTGAATCAGCCTGACAAGGTTCGGAGCTGCTGCACAGGAGTAGCAAACAGCACAAGTGCTCATTTTGGCAATCCTGGACTGCTAACACAGCTTTGCCTGCAGAGTCAATTCCTCCTGCTGGCTAGAATCTCAAACTTGGCATTTTTATGAAAATATATGTATTTTTAAGGTAACCTCTAAGTATTTTCTTCAGCTTAATCCACATAAACTATTCAACTTACGATAACTATGAAATATGCAAAATGAAAAATAGAATAGCTTAGAAAAATAGTTACACAAAACACATTTTAAAGTGCAAGCTGAGACTTTTATAAAAATACAGGTGCTAACCTTGGTCTTCCCTGCTGCTTTCAATGGGATAGTAACAGGTTTCTACATGCTATTTTTTCTCCCCGGTATATAATTTGCTCTAGTTAATGAGTTCAATGCAGTGGATCCTGCCCTGGCAGTAAACGGGGCTATCAGCATGGAGCCATCGTAAAGGGAGTCACCAGCAGAGAGCAAAGCACAGACGCAGTCCTTTACGAAATGTGAACATTAAAGCTACACAAGTGCCACCAGATTATGGGGAGGTGGTACCTGGCTGAGCAGCTAGTATACAACTTCTTTTTGTGGGTTTAAAATGCTTGCTACATACGACAGAAGGTTCCTTTAAAATCTTGCATGCACAGAAAACAAGGCTCATGCTGACCCATGATGTTGCAAACACCGGGTGTCACTGCTCACCATTTGCTGCCTGTCATCCACTGTATTCAAAGGAAAAGTTAATCTGCAAAATCTGCCAGTGACTGAAATGTTTTAAAATCATGTATGAAGAAAAAATGCATTTGTATTTATACACTAACAGAAAAACTGTGACTGGCTTCTAACCAATGCCTTAGTAGCACACACAGGCTGTTGAGAACATTGCTGCTCTACGAACAGTGCTCCAGCACTGCTTGCTTACAAAACAAGCAGATGACACCTTCTCAAGCTGCAATGGCTTGAGAGGCTACCACCTTCAACACTGCACAGTGGCTGGGAGAGTCCCTCCAGCCCACTACTGAGTACTGGAGGTGCTGCCAGCTTGGTTCAGTGCAAAGCCAGACAGGTCACCTTCTACTGGCTTCAGCAGCAACTGGACTCACAACAGCTTACACTGCACAGATGCCAGCAAGGGGTCACCATGTCTCTGTTGTAGTAATAGCTCCAAGCAGCGGAGTAATATTATCTTAAAATATTACAGCTGTTCCTAAAGCAACTGCCTACCCCAGAGCAAAACCAACTTCTCCCTGTCTACAGCAGCACCAGGAGAAGGCTGAGAAGGAGGAGGAAGCCTAAGTATTTACAGTCAGCTCCCCAAGGGTTAGACTCAGATCAGCACCAACAGGATGTGCAATGCCTATCAGCCCTGCAAAGCATTGATTTTAATTTATATGAAGAAAACTGTATTTCTGAGTAACCACCTCCAAAGAGGACCCATATTTCTGCTAGTAGCTTTCCCAACTCTTCTCAGGAAGTACAGGTTCATTATCTCGTTAAAAATGGTGTGTGGGTACACAACCCTGAGGATCACCAGGAATCAATGCTACTGCGACAGTTTAGAAATTCACTTGTCAAAATGTGAAGTGGAAGAGGACGACCCTGGCATGTACCACAGACAGGCTGTAGGTCTCACACTGCTGGTCTCCTTTGTAAGAGTCACAATTGATGTTGGGCAATTTCATATTTTTTTCTTCTTTTGCAGCTTATCGTGGTTAAACCCAGTTGCAGATAATTAGTCAAAGACTATCATTCCTTCTCACTCACTGACTGCTCTAGTTATCTTTTGATACTCTTTAAGAACAAACACTGTACTCAGAGGCTGATAAGACGCACTGAAGAGCTCCCTTCCAGGTTTCACAAACTGGGACATTATCACAAGAATATGTCAGCGTCTCAGCGTACTTAGAGGCTGATAGGTCTGCCAACTGGTAACAGACAACAGATTCAGTCATCTCCTTGGAAAGCCACTGAGCTGATCCTGCCCAGCCTTTTGGCACACCCGTATGGTCACCCACAAATGAGAAAGAGTGGAAGAGTTTGGTTCAGAGCGCAGCATACAGTATGGTGGTTTCTAGCACACAGATCTCCTCCTATAAAAGGCTCACAGTTTTGGAGAGCGGACTTTTAAATTTAGTAGCCAGATTAAATGAAATTAATCTCAGACTTAATAGTAAAACACTTTATTAATTTCATCGCAAGTTTCTTGTCGGAACCAAATAGTCAAGGACTGACCATTACTGATACTCCTGTCTGGCAGATTATCTCAATGGTAAACTGAAATAATGAACATTACCACAAAAGAACAAAACAGTAGACTTCCGGGAGCCGCAATCAATCATGAAATGGAGAATTAGTCTCAAGAGAGAAGGGCAGATAACCAGGATGAAGAGACAAGCAATAAGAAGTCACCTCATGAATCTTACAGGAATCATATGGGATGAGAAAATGGAGGATGAATTTCCCTGAGTAGCTCTCTAAAAAGTAATGGTGGGAAGTAATTTGTATGACTGATTATGAAATGATAGCATTTTCTTCTGGAGAGAGGAAGTTCTGAAAGCATCAGACTAAAGCTAACAGACCTCGGAAGTCAAACAAATTCAGGGAATTGGTGGATATTTCCTAAAAAAAACCCAAAAACATGGCCTGAAGAAACAAAAGTGCAAGACAAGCAAACAATTAAACAATGAGAAATATCAATGGAAGACAGAAAACAGTAAGAGGCCACTCTTGGCTTCATCAAAAACTCCTCTCTAATCCAAGAAGGTGCAACAACAAAATAAAAAAAAGAAAAAAGAAAAAAAGAAAAGAAAGGCACATAACAGTATTAAAAAATAGGGCAACAGTGCAGGTGACAAATGCAGAAAGGCTGAAGTGCCAAATGGGTTGCAATGAGCAGGGACGTTATTAAAGCCTGAAGAATGATGCCTATACCACCAAAGAACTGGAATTCCACTTTTCAATGGAAGTGTGAAAAGCAAAGAGAAGGTAGGTATATCTGAAGTCTCAGTATATGCTTTGTTTTTACCTCCACAAAACAGCAAATCCCTTCACTGATAGAAAAATTGTCACTGCCAGAAATGGAGCAGGCCTTGACCTCAGTGTAAATTATCCTGGTGTCTGTCAAGAGAGGTATCCAGTGGCAGCCCTGTCCCCCACATGTGACAGCTGTGAGGTCCCTTTTGGTGCAGTATGCAAAGGCACTGTGACCAACCTGCCAGTAGCAGGACATGTCTATTTGGATCTCAGTAGTGAGTCAGCAGCATGTTCACTACTTCTCCAATGCCACTGCTCTGCCAAAGCTGGAGATGCAGGTATGATGGGAAAGAAGAAAGCTTCTTCTGACGCCCACACCCCTCCTCCACCAGTTCAGAATGGCTTTCCTGTATTTATTTTGGGAGCTGAGTCATAGCCTTTGAATGCCTTGCGGTTTCAGAGCTGCAGATGACACAGTGTCAACTCTGACATGAACTTTATGCAGCTCCTTCATTCCTTTTGAGCCAGTTTCTCTGCAGAGGTCATGAATGCTGCTTGCCCACTTTACAGTGAACTGAATGATGCAGGCTCAGGTAACATCAGAGAGCTGAGGCCACCAGGAAATGCAGTTTTCAAGGGTATGATATTAATTTCAGCTTTCTAAAATTTGGGGGCCAGTTCATGACAACTAAGTATCTGCCTGAACCATAGAGTTTCCCTACCAAACCAGGCAGCTATGATACTGGTCCCTGGGAATAATCACCCGCTGGCTTTGAGACTGCTACTCATGTTAGATGAGAAGTTCTGCACAGGGGACTGAAGTGTAAGAACTCAAGGCATTTCTCTAAAAAGAGAAAAACAAAACAACAGTAACTACCTCAACCAAAAGATAGTCTTTCTATGTACAGATATAAGTGTATGTACAAAAATTCTCAGCACACATATATTGATCCTGCAAAACTTCACGAATAGTATTCCCCCTCAAAGCACTGAAATTTTCAGCCACAGGCCAACTGCACAGAGTTTGATATTATCAGACCTACCAACTGCCATGTGGCTGCCAGCCCTATTACACCTGTCTGCTGAATTCTCACACATCTGGCTAACCTGCTGGAAGGCTTTAAGCATTTGCCTGCTATTCCTCCTCTTGGCAGATAGAGATATGATGAGCAGACAGCTGGAGGTGTTCTCTTGCTGCTCCCCAAACTGGATCACGGCCAAGAAGGATTAGCCAAGACCCTCAGTTTACTCAACATTTCCACTCAGCTACAGCTCCAGATATGCACAAGCACCCAGCTGCAAGCTGCAAGTTCATGCATGACAAGTTTTCTGAGCTTCAAGTCCTCTCTCAAACTGCCCAGGGAATAGTCTACTGCCCAAATATATGTATTTTACCCCTTTAGAGATAATTTGCTTAGGCTCCAAACTGAAAGTCAGTGGAAGTATTTTCTTTTGAAATTGAGGTCATAAGAAAAAAATACTAGTTTCAATATTCTCCCACATTTTTTTTTTACACTGAGAATAGTTTCCAAACAGACAGAATTTCATCAACACAAGGAAAATATCTGAAAATCCAGATAACAAAGACATTCTCCACAGAAGAAAAAAAAAAAAAAAAAAAAGGGAAAAAAAACCCAACACACACAAAAAAGCCACAAAAAACCCCCCACCAAACACAGCAACAATAACATCTTGCAGTCAGGAAGCTATACTACCCAAACGTAGTACACAGAAAATTTTAATGACAACTCTCCAAATTGCTTCTACTTGATGGTCTTTGAAAGGAAGAAATCAAATTCTGGACAAAAGGGATGAAAATTACTTGATTCCATACTGATGACTGATGTTTGGTGCAAAAATTGATACAGTATTTTATTTCCTCACAATTAAAACACGGGAAACAACCAAACCCCTTATCACACAATCTATGGCTGAGGGCTTCTTATTTCTAAATCCAAATTTAAAGGATATCGGCATCAAAAAGACTGCAATTCTACCATGTGTGTTACACAATTCAGACTGGTTGGTTTACTCTTACCCATTACAAATATGTGTATGTAGAGTACATATTAAATTCAGACAATTTTATGTCTTACACTAGAAAATTCTATTTTCTCAATTTTTAAAATAGGTATCACTTGAATATGATAATCCACCCTGGATTCTGTTTTTAAATTAACTTCACTGGAACTTCATAAGCAGACAAGTCAGGAAATACAAAATATAAGTAAGTCCATGTGATATTGCCAAGATGTAGCTGCTGGAGCAGAACAGTAAACAGTCAAATGGGAGACTTCAGCAAGCCATGGACAGGTTTTAAGATGCCAGTAGTTGGCACTGAAAAAAACAAACAAACAAAACTCAAAACCACAACACTGCACACCTATTAATATAGCTGAATGAGTCCACACCTGACCCCAGCTATGGGAGCAACTGACATCACCAGTACTCTTGGGGATTACCATCAGTGGCATACCAAGCATAGCAAATTAAGTACTTAAAACTGTCAGCTTGTGCCCAAAAGGAAAAAAGACAATGAAGTTTTCTTAATGAACTCAAAGGTTTACAACTTAAAAATACTTGTGAGCTCAGTTAAAGAACTTTAGTAAGAAGTGTTTCAGAACATTTTCTGAAATACGATCAGTGATAAAGTATTTTACCTAAACATCCTCTCTAATAACAACACAAAAAATATTAAACTTCAAAATGTACTCAAAAATGTTTTTACTGAATATCTACACTACTTTGCTCAGGTTCATACTACTGCCTGAGCAGCATTTTTAATGTCTTCTCAGTGGCATTTTAAAGAATTCTTATCAAAGTGCTTGAGAACAGAGAAAAGTTGATTAAAAAGACTTCCACAACTTTAACATGTTTTCCATTTCTCAGTTAAATATGAATATTAATATTCATCAAACATTTGTATTTAAGAGGCTGTTTACACACTATTTGAAATTGACTTACTTATATGGTATTAAATAGATTTGATTCAAACCACAAAGCCACACACACATATTGCAACAGTTATGCTACTATTCCATGCTTCATTTATTACCTTCATCATCATTTCTTCATTTTCTCTGTTTGTTACCAGGAAGAAAGAAATTAATTTTGAATTACTCCAGTCTTAAGAGCAGATTCCTCTCCAAGAAGCTGTAGTCTGCTCAACATTTGAGCTACAACCAGCAGAGAGCAAGAAATCTGTCTTGCTGAACCTTATGCTAACCAAGAATCCTACCTGCAGAAGCAAGGGAACGAAGACAGTTTTTATGAGTGTGTCTTCCCCAGTCTACCAGCATTATCTCTACTAAAATTGTGATGAAATATTAGTATTACTACGGGTCAGAGAGGTGGGGGGTAAGTTTTAAGACTCCTCCTCCAAAGATACTGTGCAAGATGGTTCAGGCACTAGCTGATGAAAAAATGCCATTTAGATTCTTTTACTCTTTCTATCAATCTACATACTTATTTTTACCAGCTTAACTAAATAAATCAGTTTATGCTTCCCTGTTTCATGTTTTATACAGGAAAAGAAAGGCTGGAAGCATCAAAATTTTTCAGACACAACCACTTTGGTTTAATAATGCATAATGATCAAATTATTATGAAATTACAATTTAGTAACATGAAGCTTATAAAGGATAAATTAAGCCTGTGCACCAAACTATACACTCTTTCAGCATGTATATGCTTTTTCCAAATAAAAGTTAATTCAAGTTTGTGAATAGCTGTGAAAACTGTGAGTGAAGAAAATTGCATTATACTTCCAATGAATAGCATTAAAGTGAAAATTCAACACTTGCGATTCTCTTATTTCTGTATTAACTGTTCCTTTGAAATGAAATAAAATTTTAAAAATAATTCAGTTCTCACCAAAACCAGCTTAAATCAGTTGGCTTACAAAGCACTGCATTTTTGTGGTAGAATGACAGTCAAATCATGGTTGCAGAAAAGACTGTAAAAATCTTTATTGTTTGGATGATAAGTTACCATGAACCACGTGAGAGCATGATTAACAACAAAAATGCCTCTTTTTCACCATTAAATTTCAGAAAGATTCAACAACATATGGAAGAAACCAAACTCTATGCAAAGTGATCTCCCACCTGACATACAAATATAGTCCATGTTAATTTCAGTTTGTTATCCTGGGTCCCATATAAACCACAAATATTTGAGACTGAACACAGATGACTGATGGAAAGATGTCCACTCCAAAAATCTCTGCCCAGCTTATCTCTGGAGTGAGTTAGGTACCCTCAGTTTTCTTCAACTCATGTAACATACACTTAGGCAAAATAGCACTGATATCTGAGGAGGCTGGGAAACCTCTATCACCAGAGGTTTTCAAGACAAGCTAGATAAAATCATGGCTGACCTGCTCTACTAGTTTATGATGGACAAACTTCAAGGAGAGCTTCTGGACTCTAGGACCTCCATGGGGCCCGTCTAACCAACATGTCTGTCATTTTATAATCTGTTTCAAGGAATGTATTTGCACCATCTTTCCCCTTACTTCATCACACGCTTGTTCAGTATCCCACTCCTCCACACCTGAGCCAATCATTTGGACTTGAGTTCTAATTTCATACATCCATTCCATTGCACATGAAATTTCTCTACAGAGCCATACCAACAACAAGAAAAGTCAACTTGAGAAGAGACAGCAGTGGGACTTCATCAGAGAAGAGGCTCAAATATCCTCTTCCACAGAACAGCTGCTGGAAACCTCCTCCTGAACACACACTAGAAAAGGGCGTCCCAAAAGGTTAAATGTTGAATGAATATCCTTCAGATCTCACTCCTAGCAGACACACTAAAACAAAGGACAGACTATGACTGAAATGAACAAAAACACCATTAAAGAAAAAAAGTTTTCGAAAGAAACACCACAAAGATCCACCTCTTCCATAACCACTAAAAAAAGCTTCATATCTCTGCCATATTTAATATGATGTGAAATGTATCTGCAAAAGTTTCCCTCCTTGAAAGAACAGGAAAATATGGAAAGAAATCTAACCAGAAAGAGAGAGCACACATACACAAAAAATCTGAACTAAATTCAAGCAAAAAATAAACAAAACATAACTGCTCATTTAAATACAGAAATTCACTTTTGTTAGGAAGATCACATTTTACTCTCAACCTGACTCAAAATGACATTTGACTCTAAATCTTGTACTCAAGTTAAAATACTCTATCTTCAAAATTACTAATGCTCAACTTGGTCCCATGTGTATTTAGAAAATATAATAATTAGTTCTTTTCATTTACTTTTATTAGTATGTTACAAGAAGACAGCTTGTAAGCACAGCACCAGGCATTCACAGCTCTGGATTTAACTGTCACCTCAAGAAGCCAACCTTGCTTCATTCCCTCCTCAGCAGGGTTTTACTAGAGGGCTAGAATCACACCCTGGGATTATATTTAGTATTAAATATAAAGTATTTATAAAGCTGTATTACGTAAATTAATTGTTTAATATACATTTTAACAAAGGGTCATTTGTTATGGATTTTAGATCAGCAGTTAGACAAAACACTGTCTTTAACACCTTCTACTGTTGTACTTACTGCCACATATAATAGGCACTCTTCATGCCTGTAACCTATTTAATAACAGACATTAATTATTTATTAGCCCTCTATAAACGATTTATAAATGTACCCTTACTATAAAGCATGACGGGACTGGCCTTTAGTTCTACAACAAAAGAGTATTTTAACTGCTGTATTAAATAGTAAACCCTACTTATAAAGTTCTTAAAAGCAATACACATTTTGTGATACAAAAATACAATCAAATAGCGTATCCTATCATTTATCTCAGAAGTCAGCAATACGCAGTGGATTTCCCAAAAACTTCTGTGGATCCATTACAATGACACTGCAAGCAAATTTACTTAGATAAAATAAAGGAAGCTATTTATAACTCTGTCATGCAATTATTAGATAAATTTAGCTTTTCACTTTGGCCACCTAACTACCTGTTTTTGAGAGCCCAGGAGGTGCTATCCAGGTGTGCTGCCTTGGTATATCCATCCCATCACCAACAAACCAAAGGCAAATTTTAATACCAAATTCCTGTCAGCAGCTTGTCCATATGACAAATTCTTCTGAAAACCCCACTCCCCAGCTCTGTGATCTGCATATGCTCTTTTAGGTAAAAAGCTAAGATGCCAGGTTGGTAACCCTATGTTATTTATAAAACTCATGTCCATTTTCATTGCCCAAACACTGGACAACGATCAGCTTTTGTTTTCCTCCATATTGTTCGAGATATCTTTCCTGTTTCTCTAGATGACTCGCAGTTGACACCATTAATCTCCAGAGCCTGTAGGTCAGCACCAGGGTTCTGACATGTAGATAACACAGGATGCTGAAACCTGCACAACCACTCTCCTACCTCTCCCATCACATACAGGTTGGAGAATCTTGGAAAGTACTCTTTGTAATGAGGTCATCTCAGACGAAGCTGCCTAGGTCCTCTTGTTTGCTCAACAGGGAGTGAAAAATTAGGGTAACTGTATATTTTGCCACTGTTTTAAACATTGACTTTGGATGTTAACCAAGAGTCAATCTTCACTTCCATAGCAGCTGACATTCTAATATATATTTCAGTATTAAAACCAGTTATTTGTTTTAATATGTACAAGGTATTCTGTGATGACTCCTGGCACTGTTGTGGTATTGCTGTGAAAGTTTTTCTTCTCACATAAGACCTGCATTAAAGTTAAAGCAAATACTTACAACATAGTGAAATGCAAGCAAAGTTCCTCAATGTCAAGACAAAAGGAACAATATTCAATTCTGTTTTCAAGTCCACTTGTATCTCTGTTCCCTGGGATTTTTCTCTAACTCAGTAACTGAATAATCAACCACAGCTTTGTAACAGTCCTTAAATTTGTGCTTTGGTTGTTTTTTGCCTTAAAGTAATAATTTTTCTTACAAAAGATATATTTTCTGAACAATACCATTAAGATCTAATGGGACCTAAGTGAATCGTTGGAATGACAAACCAAAGTATCAGTGGTGCATGTGTCACTTGTGTTGCCCATCTTTGAAAGCATGTTCTGTTAGAGAAAAAACAACTGTGGTTGAGACCACATGCAAAAAAAACCCCAACCCAGATATCAGGAAGAAAGCAGCACAGCCTCTTAACTCCTTGTTCCTAGCAGTCTGGATTCATTCAGGAAAGAGACATTGCACCAAGGGAAAATAAAATACAAAACCAAAGTCTCACAGTGTAATAATTTGTTAATTTGTTCAGCTCAAAATTACTCATCTATTTTAAGTCGATGAAAAAATATAAATCACAGTCAGGGCTGCTCTTTGTAAATGTGATAAATGCTCATCTTAAATAAAGTGTCTTTTTCAGACCTAAATTATGCCTTCTGTGTACTACCTCACTTAACACAAAAGGACAAACAGAAATTCTCACCCATATGAAATTCACAGGATAGTGACAAAGGAATCACTACATGATTTGAATAAAAGAGAAAAGAAGTCTAAGCTTCATAAATTAAGATAGACAAATCATTGATTTTTAAGATATGTGAGGAAAAAGGAAAACTGAGCAAACATTAAGAGACAATACTCATGTACAGTCAAGTAATAGAAAATCTAAGGAAAGTACAGACACTGACCACAAGATGACACACAACATTACATGGCATTTAAGATCCTTGGGCTGGGTGGGAGATGGAAGAGCAGATATGGTGGTTACAGCAGCAGGTATGAACACAGCACTGGAGTCCTGACAAAGGTGGGTTGCAAGACCTTCAATATCCTCTATCAACATCTTCTGGTCTCCTTCTACCAAGGCAAATTAATTGCTAATACAGCATATGTAGGTATTCAGAGCACACTAGTACATTCACAGACTATCATACCAGCACAGCTGAAATAATCCTTCTATCCATTGGTCAACAAGCCAATTTCAAGTGGAATTTGAAGTCACTGAAAAGTTCTTTAGCACCCTTCAGGGTGATCCAATACAACTTTCCAGAACTCTTTTACCCAGCTATGCAGTCCTTTGATGATCAGTCCTTGAAGGTGCAGAGCACTGACTGGCTTTGAAGATATCCTTAAACTATAAAACAACAATCATATGTAAGGAAAAAGATTCACGTATGGAAGAATAACTGAACCAGCAAACCTGAGATAAAGATCTGTCCAATGTGAAACTCAAAACAACCCCAGCAAGATCAGCACAGTTAAAAGCTGCTCATTATTGTGTAATGTGCTCACTTCGTAGTGCTTCTGACCTAAATAACGTCCTTGCTTTTTAGAAGATGGCTACTCAACAGTGCCACATTCCTCGCTCTCTCCAAGAAAGCTCAAGCCCTGCTGTGATAATCTCAGTAAAAGGTAAAGGGACTGCAACGTAAAACCCAGGAACGCAGCGGTCTTACACCCCAGAGAAAATGACAGAGGCCCAAGACCTAAAATGCTATGACCTTGAAAACAGTATAAAGGATAACAAGAGGTAGGAAAGCCTGTAATTGCATCAATCAAGAAACTGCAACAGATGGAGAGATGCACTTGGAAACAGACTAATCTCTACAGCGTTTTCTGTCAGACTATTCAGTCTCTCTTCATCCTAAAAATGTGAAAATGGGGGAAAAGGGAGTAGCTGGAGCTATGCAGGTCTTGCTATCATGAAAGTAAAAGAAATCTGTGGTCCCATGGAGTCTACCCGTGCAAAGTATTTCTAATGGGAATTCTGAAATTTCCACACATCTCCCTGTAGAGGCAATAGCCATGGAACAGAAAGATAATTTATAATAAAGCATTTTTTTCCAGAGTAGCTTGTTACTGGCATCAGCCACTAGACTGGATTTGAGCCCCATGGGAGTACTGGGATTTTATGGTGAGCAAAGTTTCACTGGGCCTTTCACCTTCTAGTTTTCTCCTTCGAATCACAAAAAAACCCCCACATTTTTACCAGCAAGATCTGTTATGGACAACAAAGGAAAAAAAGGGATATTCTCACAAAGCTCATACCACTGCACAACCCCCATTTCCATACACAGACACTGAAGACTCTGATGGTCCACAGAAAGATAATCCTAGCTGTTATCAGCAAGATCGCACATTTCTTGTGTTGGAGTTTTGAAGGATGGGTACTATTTGTCCCACACTAGCTTGACTGATGCACGGTACAGCCCAGATGCTCACCCAGAGGTATAAGGGACTTTAGCTCCATGGAAAGCAAACCCTGACCCTTCCTACCCTCATTCCTGAAGATCTGTCCCAGGACAGCCCCGTGTTTGCAGCTGCTCACAGTAAAACATGCAGCATACATCCAGTTCACTTCCACACTGCATACCCCAAATCCAAGTGGTCATGTTCCACTTCTCCTTACTTCCAACTTCAAAGTATTGAGACCATATTCTGCATGAAGAGAGGAAGGGGAACTTATAGACCAGTCCCCACTTCATCTCCCTTTCAGATGTACTAGGGAGATATCAGGGACAAGCCACTTTACAAGCGCTGGGTGTAGGGCCCCTTTCTTTGCAGGAAGGGGGTTTCTGTGTTTCATGTTCACACAAAGCACACTCAAGAACTTCTGGAACTTTTGCTATATTTTGCTCTCCGTTTTATCGTTTATGCACACCTGTGCCGAGTGCTACAAAAGACAGAAGATCTGCTCCTCATGTGCTGTCCGTAAAGCTTTCTCCTGCAATGCTGCAGGTGGCTTAGTGTTTGTACTTTGGCAGCCCTGGGGCTTATCCCTGGGGTCCTGTGTTTGCTTATGACCCTGTTACAACTTATAGACAAGCTGGACAATGCAAGTATTCCTCAGAAAACTGAACCTCATACTTCATTTCTTTACTTTCCAATGTAACATTAAAAAAAATCTAAACATGCAAAGAATCCCTGTCATCTTTTCAATTCATGGGTAGGACCACTTGCTAAGCCAGAGAAAGCTGTTTCCTCAGTACCACTATCTATTTTAGTTATCTCACCTACTGACTTAGGAAAAATGAACCACTGCTTGTTCATGAAAATCTCACATCAAATTCAAGAGGCAGGCAACATTTGCTACTCTTTGATACATTTAATCATACCTCTACACTGACAATTTCATTAAACCGTTGAAATATTACAAGTATTTTAATTTTTTCCGGAAGCAAAATACAAGAGGTAACACTAACTTCTCTTTATATGCATCCTTAAACAATTACTGAAATTATTATAAGGGGATTCAAGAGTAAAGGTTATCTAGAGCTGAAATTTCTCATCATTCATCTCAGATCACAATCATCTTTCCTGTTGTTTGGAAACTTTTGGGGTTTTTTTCACTCAGAAGTCTATAAAAGAACTTTTTTTAAACAGTAGGGAAAAAAGAGAGTATGTTATGACTTCTCATTTCAAGATGTGTCAAGTATTCCCCCAGAAAAAGTTGGGAAATTATATGATTTTTGTTTCAGAAAGTTACTAATCTCTGCTAGAGACCTGATATATTGCATTGTTCAAGTCTGCTGTGGTTTTTAATACATTATGCATCAAATGCCTAGATAACCTGTAAAACTTATGTGGATTTGAACATAACATGGGCAATAGCATGCTGAAGTGGTATCACCACCCCTGAATCAAGCTAACACACAAAACCAAACCAAGCCAAAAGACAGAATCAATTTGGTGCTTGTGATGTCAATCTCAAATTTAAGCATTTAGTACACTACTCTAAACAGAGAACAGGTTCCCCTAATGTTTGTATTCCAAGTATTTGTGTGTTAATTCTAAAAACAATTTTTCAGAGCCAAGGGGCAGCTCCTGAGACTGTTGCTTTTCTCTTTCACATGCATTCTCTCCCACTTGCAGATAATAAGGGAAGATTAGCCCACTTAGGTGCCTTTTATACTTCCTTCAAAGTGAACAATGCACAGAAACTTTTTTCCATGGGTAGGCGCAAACTTTACAACATCAGGACTAAACTCAAGCGCAGTAAACTGGATCTGAAGATTTAAACTGGGGACAGCTGGCAACTTGGACAGGCTTTACAAAGCTGCAGCTCCCCAAACTTCAGTTCAGCTTGACCTGCCTGGTACCAGGATGAGTGATTATCTCCCATTTATTCTACACCGGATAATAGGTTAGGCTGATGCTTGCATGTGACTGTGCAGTTTACATAAATACACACACAGAGACAAAAAATCTACTTATCTGTTTAAAATCTCTGCTGTTTTCCCTAGTTGGCCAGGTTGCTATAGAGCTCTGTTGTGTTGTGCAGGGAAGCACAGCTTCATTCCTGCTCTAGTTATTTCACTCCCCAGGGCTGCCATGAATGCAACAAATGAAATCACATGGACGCTGATCTTGTCAGATCTCATAAGCAAAGCAAGAGTTGCTCTGGTCATTATTAGAATAGGAGATTTCAAATATAAGCTGGAAACAAGACTATGAAACTTTTTGTACACTGAGCTGAAGTCACTCAGTGCAGTGTCTCTGTAACATCTTCCTTTCCTCCAACTATTTTACTGTATTGCTTTTCATGTTTAAAGAATAATCATTGGAAAAACTAGTTTTACAAATCACAAAAAACAATGAGTCAGCTGCTCAGTTTATTTAGGGTCCGTGCAACTCACACAGCATTTTAAAAGCTGCACAGGAAATTCAGTCAAATATTTAAATAAATAAATAAATAAACAATAAAACTTATTAGGAGTGGATCTACAAAGAAAAAACACAAGGAATCCCCAGCCAAGATGCCAACAGTGTAATTATATTAGCTGGTTACAAAACAATTAAAAATAATGAATTTTTTACTGTTCTCAGTAAATGTTAAGAAATTTAAGATCAGTATTTAGTTAATCTGTCAATCCCACTGAGAAACCCCAATATAGTCCAGACAACATACTTGAGCTGGTAAGTGTTGCTCCCCAGCTTCTCAGCACCATAAATTACCTTGAAGCACAGAGACTGACAATCCAAAACAACAGCAGTTTAGCCAGCTAAAATTACATTTTTGATGATGCAGAGCAGTTCTCCATGAAAAAAGGCACAAAAAGTAGGTGGTATCTCAGAGTACAACATGGAACCTCTGTCCTTACAAGGCCCCATGAGTAAGTTTGAAAATGGCAAGTCTCAAAAAAGTTTACACTTACCAACAAAGAAATCTACACAGTGTTAAGTATAGAAACAAACATTTTTCTAAGTGCTATGAGAAAAAAAAAATAAAAATCAACTCCTGCATATTAATTAGATTGTATCCTCAAACAAACAGAGGATTATGTTTAAATTGGGAGTGGTGACTGTCCAGTCTCAGGGAGGAGCAGGGGATTAAGCAAATATTTTAAAGTATTATTATTATTAAATATTAATGCTACTAAATACTTCTTTAAAAAACAACACCACACTACTGTTCTAGGTGCAAGCTTTAAGACTTCAGCTTTGCAAATAGACTACTGGAAGGTTCCAGGTCCCCAGAGGAATAGTTGGGTGGTAAAGAGCTGCTGTAAACTTGCCAATACATACTTGTATCCAGCTGGTCCCAATTAATAGGATATATCCTGGTGGTTGTTGACAGCCTTCAAGCGACTTGTAGCTTACACCACAGACCAGACTGGCAACCAAAGAACTCTGCATAGCTGGCTCAAAGTCATCTCCCCACTTCACAGAATTGTATCCAATAGCTAAGTGGATAGAAGTAGAGCACTGTAGTATCTTGCCATATATAAACAAGTATCTTGGAGGGGATAACAAGAAAAAGGTAGCATGGATAATTTATACCCAAGAACAAATATCATTTTATTCTCATTTTAAACTGAGCATGATTTCCACCATCTGCCCCTCTCATCTCCACCTCCCCAGTCCTACAGAGACACCTCTGGAGAGTATTTGCTGGAATCACTCCATTTCACTAAAGTAAACCTATGTAAAACCACTAAGTTTAACAATACCAATAATACTCTCAAAGACGTTTGAAGGCATCCTTTGCCTAAAGAAGACATTAGTCTAAGTGAGCTAACCAGAATTACCATTCAGGTGAATTATTTTCAACATACACAAGCAGCTCTGCAAAAGCAACGAGATAGTTTTTCATCTTTAGTCTGAAACTTTGTTAGGAAAATGGAAAAGAACTGATGATAGTAGAATCTGTGAAATTGTGGTTATGCAGGTTACAGTGGTTTTTAAGAGCAAAAGGTCAATAGGAAGTATTATTACTATTTTCTTTCAAAGTAACATTCCTGTAAATTCCATGGAAGGGAAAGTTTTTCAGAAACTTTAAAATGCTGTGTATACAAAATGTGCCAGCAAGATCAATGTTTGGAACATTAAAGAACTTTTTAAGACCATAAGCCAGACAACCAATAAACCAGTAACACTAGTAATAAGACAAGAGAATTCTGCTGCTTAGAAGATACTTGGAAAAAAAAGAGGAAAAAAGAGAATTTCAGAAAATTTGGGTTTTTTAGTGCAAGTTCCCATTTTACAATTCTCTGCTCTTTTCAGTTTAGTTACTTCTGAGTGTGTTTAAGCAGAATATCAATTACATGCATTATATAATGCTAAACACCACCTCTTAAAATAAAGAGCAAGATTCAGTGAGAGCAGAGCTACAGTGGCATTGGTTAGAGAATGAAGTAATGAGGATGACTCAAATACTTCAGACCAAGGCTCAAACTTTTCCCCAGTTCTGAAGTGTTCAGATCCGAAGTGCAGGCAGTTTGGCAAGCATGCTTGTGAATATATTAACTGACAAGGAAGACATGCACACCCAGTTAATATATATATTAATATATACGTGGAAAATGGCTCAAATAATTAAATATGTCTGGCTAAAAATATCAAGAACTCCCTCAGATGGAAGTTGCTAGAGTTATGATAAAAATAAGGAACCAGGACAGCATAAATTCTTTCCCTTCCCTGCAGAAAATAAACTACATTTGGGAGGAAAGTATTCAAAATATAATAAAAGATGTGACTCACACCTATCAACATCCAGTACACACTCAGAGGAGGGTTGGGGTGGGGGAACAGGGATGCAAACCCAACCATGAAGTCCTGGTGGGAGGAGAACAGCAATTCCCTGCTCGATGCAGCACTGAAACACACAGTTCCTGCCCACTGTGTCAATCTGAAATGGTTACCACAACAGATCTGTTGTACACACAGTACTCCTGCCCTGTAGGATGACCTATGGCACTTGCAAGGTCTTCAGAGAAAGGTAAATGACCAAGACAAGTAAATAACTGCTCCAGGTGCCTTCTGCAGAGGTTAACTCTCCCCCTCAAGTGGGATGCTCCTCTAGAAAGCTGCTGACACTGAGCTTTCCAGACCCAGGCTGTATTCTTTCTTACTTTTTGTTCAAACTTACAGTGACATAGTCAAATGAGCAAGCCCAGAACTTTATAAGCCAGCTTTGTTTTCTTTTGCAGGTAGACACATGCACATCATTAATCTCTTTTCATTTTTGTGAGCAGGTAGTGTACAGAAAAGCACAATCCACATGTATTTAACAGCCTTCCTTGCTCAGAAGAGCAAAGAAGGCTGGCAGAACGAGTTCTTGTCAACTATAGACAAAACACAGCAACTGTGATGTTTTAGTAGAATCGAAGCAGCAAATCATCTACATTGGTACCACATTACTTCATTTTGGAAGGAAAAGTCTTAAAATGCTGGAGGAACTGCACAAATGACCTTGCATGTCACATGTTGTTACCATTTCAGTCATAACTGAAACTCTTACATCATATTGGGTCATACTACACTAGGGACATTCAGAAGGGTTTGGATTTTTTAGTCACCTCAAGTACCTCCCTCCATGCAGCATCCAATAGAAGGGTAGGATGCTCCTGTACAATAAAATCTCCACTCACTTGGAGAAACAGAAATTCAGAAAAGAAAGAAAATACCATTACAAGTCTGCTGATCTCCATCAGACACTATATTTGAACATCACTTACATAAATGCCCAAGAGACCTCTGAAATTTACTTAATTTTACAAACTACAGCATTAAAAAAAAAAAAAAGTAAAAGATAATTCTGCCACTAGAAAATACCCATATCCAAACCACTTCGGGCAGTGTCATTCTTGGATTCTAAATAACAAATACAGAATATTAAGAGTCAGAGCATCTGTGAGATGGAAAATGACAGTTTATTGGACGTGAAACTTCAAATGTAAGGGAAAAAAACCTTGACTACTATGTAAGGACAACTCAACATCTTCACTGAAGGAACGTCACAGTGTAACTCATGGGTTAAATCACATTACTGAATGTTATTTTTTCTACCAATTTATAGAACAAGCTTCTCTTTTACATGTTGGATGAATAACCATGCAAAGAGATGCTAGGAAGCTTCCTATGCTATGCAGTGGATGGAAGGAAGAAGAGACGGGAATCCTGGTCCAAGCAGCACCTCTGAGTAGTCAGGCACATCATATACTTGTGCAAAATAGCATTTTTTATCATATGACCCTACAGCCCTAAGCCTGTGGAGGGAAGAGGGTTCAAACACAACCTCGATACTTAAGACAGTGTATTTTTTAAGAAGTAGAACATCTGGCCTGTCCTCTTCAAATGTTTATGCTTATCTAAAATATCAGCTGCTAGTTTAAGAGTACAGGTCCCATTCCATTCATGTTACTCAGTGCCCTGGATCCATTACATTAACCTCATCTTTCCCAAAGCACAAGTTCTCCACCCATTTGATGTATTTCTACTGCACAGTACCATATCTCATGTAAGACACCTTCCACAAACTATCATAGTAAATGTAATTGTTAACAGGCAAGCACATTGTTTTTACAATGCACATGCCAAGGAATCAGCTAGGAGAGGACCATCAGATGAAAAAACAGAACAGCAGCCATGTTCTTCATCCTGTTTTTCATGTTGCTTTCAGAGTTTCCCCAAACTATGGAATCAGACTGTGAGGTTCTCTCACCAACAGGTGTTGGTCTGGACTCCAGCCATGGTGCACTGTGGGGCCAAATCTGTAAGTACTATCATTCACTAAAATCAACAGAACAAGGGAAAAAAAAAAAAAAAAAACAAAACCACCACCAAAACTAAACCTTTGGGGGCATAAAAGCTTCTTCAGGTCACTTGGACTGCCAAAAAAGAGATTAAAATCCTCGTCTTTTTTGGATAAGTTTGTATCAATGGCCAGGGGGCTACTCCAAAGAAAAACAATAATGGAAAGTTTTTGGAGGAATCCTTTATCAGATAAGCATTAGGGGAGCTGCTACATTCCTAAGCAGGAAAAAAATTACATATATAGACAACTTTTTTTGTTGTTTCAGATGCTTTCATATCCATTACTCAAAAAAAAAAATTTTTTTTTAAGAGTTTAGTTGTTGGGCACTCCTTGTCATTGCTCCAAAAGAGTAAAGCACAGGTGTTGCATACAAAGTTAGCCTTGTTGAGGTAACTGCAGTCATTACATGAGAGACCATATGCAAGCTGTAAGTAGGGGACAGTGAATTTCATGGTTCCATACCAAAAGACATCATAAGAGTGTAAGGGTGACACCATATAAGCCTGGAAGTGCATCAAGAGTACAATTAGCCTAGTAGCTCTGAAAATTCATCTTCTACTTTTATTACATATTTGAATCAAAATGGTTTGGTGTTTGCCTTTTTTTTGCCCTGCTCCGCCCCACCCCCAGTTTGTTTTTTGTTTGTTTGTTTGCTTGTTTGGTGGTGGTGGTTGGTTGGGTTTTTTGTTGTTTTTTTTAAATCAACCTACTTCTTTGATTCAGTACACGCAGGTGATCCCCAGTTGCCTGTTCTAAGGACAAAGATAATAACTCTGCCTTCCAAGCTTCAATATATACATAGACCTATGCATACACACACACAAGACAATAAAGAAAATTAACACATTCAATTTCAGACTGTGAGAATTCAGTGGTCATCCTTCTTCAGTTATGTTAATTCTTTAAATATGCTATTGGACAGGAAAACCAAAAATTTTAAAAAAAGTCATGGGCATGCTAAAAAGTAGCTGTCACAGAACTGGCTTTCAGTTTAGCTGACATCCATAACTGAATCATGAAGGTGAAAAGAACATTGAAACATTTCCGCTTTCAAGACGCAGAATACACAGCAACTACTTTGCCAAATTACACTATTGGTCTCTTTATTCTAGTTTCTTGCTTCCCTTTACAGCACCGCTGGAATGCTTCAAAATAAAGTGTTAGAAATCCTGAGGCATATTTGACACTGTCATAGGTTAGGTTTCGTTTAATTGTCCTCAATTAGTTTTTCACCTTTACTGTGAATTAGTGAGAATTTCCCATGTTTGTGCTAGGCAGAAGCGGGTGCTCACTGAAGTACACAACCCTTAGTAGAAGCAAAGGTCTTCTCTGTAGCATTATACTTACTACACCAAAGAAACCCTCTCATTATCTTTTGTCTATTGAATGTATACACAGTGCAAAGGTAAATTAATACCCAAACCACTTTCATAAGTTATGTGTCTCTTCTCGGCTGCACTTTATCATCCCTAGTCTTAAATTAGCAGGAGGTCCCTCCTTCACCACGTTCTTTTGCTTTGCCCACACCACCTTTAAACAGACACTCCTGATTTGTTTCAAAGCCTGTGACCATACCAGAGGACATCCAGCTACAGGACTAGAGCATTTCAAGCACTTTAGCTGTTAAAATGAAGACTGCTTCATGCGTAGCTTCATAAATACTGGGTAACTGTGAACCAGCACTACATGCGCAAAGCTGGCTGCTCCAACAAAGGAGGATTTTTAGATTTGGGTGTTATCTTGAGTGTTTTACCAGTTCAGGCTACTATGGATCAAGATGGTACTAAAGAGGGAGAAAGAAGACAGAACTGTTTTACCACTGTGAAACTTCCCATAGTCCCTGGTACAGACAGCATTTTTTGGCTGATGCTGCTTGTCAGAAGGTTTTTTGCAAAAGCCTGTAATATGGAACAGGTACGTCCACAATCTGCTGTAGGCATGACTATATATTTTCAACTGCATTTGTTTGGCTCACAGTACAAACATTTAAACTACAGAACTATTTTTCAACTCTTTAAAGTATTTTATAAAAGCTTTACTAGATAGTAATATGAGTGAAACAAGTTTATTCAGTTGCATTGTTTTACAGGAAAAATAGTTAGGGTTTTATGACAAGAAAACCTTCTCCTGTCTATTATGCCTTTTTTTTTTTCCCCCAAAAGGAGTACCACTACACAGATTTGGCGGCCGACACCAGACAACTCCAAACTTTTCTTCCCCTCTAATTTTGCATAATTAACTACAGATTTAGAGGGCTGTTTGGGGAATACCAGGTATAAGTAACTTTCTCAATTTACTAGAATTAGCACACATATACCTGCATCCAGTACTCCAGTCTGATTTTGGTTTTAATCATCTACTTAAGATGACCTGTGAAATAATTAAAAATTTTTTTTTCATTCACTCTTTATAGGTTCCCCAGCTAGTGCTGGACAAATTATTTAAGTCTTGCATCTTTGAAGTGTAAGATACAGCTTTCTGTGTTTTGCTGCATTATAGTCTCTCACTGTGTTCCTAAAAAGATTTTAAAATATGCATAACTATGTTTGCAGTTACATGTCTACAGACATTGGTCTCACAAGAGTAAACATCCTTCTTTTGTAAAGAATCAGATGTACAGATAGTAAAATTAAAAGCGACACTGAAACTGAGAAGCTGCAGCAGCAGTCAGAAACACCAATGTGCTGTACCTTTCAGATCTGCTTGTCAAGTATACCAGCATTACTAGAGGCATATTTCTGTATTTCTCATGCTGCTCTTCATCTTTGGATCCGAAGCTCTCCTTTATCTTTTATAGCTTTGTACTTTTTACATACTGTCCTGTGTGCAACCTCTAGGTGTTTATTTGTTCATCACATACTTTTCCTATTCCAACTCAGAAAGTCAACTTTAATTTGTATTATTTTTCAACACATGCATAAACACACAGGAAAAACAAACTTAATTCCTCAGGCCAGGATATGTGTCTTTACTTTTTTTAAAAGTCCTCTCCATGTATAGTAGTTTATAAATATTTTATTAACACTGGCATCATCACAGAAGTCTTTTTGACTTGCAGAAGGGAGCACACACCTTACCTGTGCAGTGGAGCAGATCTGCTGCCCATCACCAAAGGTGACCAACTGCAGGAACTAGCTATTGAGCTACAGTTTACCAACATTTAGGAAGAACTCTTAAGATGCAATGAAGTCAGAACATTTTTCACTGTATTACTCAAAAGCCTTTTACGTGCGATTCACATTTCAAGGCAGGTTAAACAATATACAAGGACTTAGGAGGGTTTTAGTAATGAACAATTAAAGGAGCCAAACAGTTCAAGAGACTGTCAATGGGAGTCATAACCTTCACTTCTAGGGCACTTTCAGATTCGGCCAGGGAGCCTCATTATTCCCAGTACACCTGATAAAATTTCATTAACTCATCCACACTCACAACCACATAAATAGTCTATTGACTCCCTACCACCACCGCGGTTCAAGGGCTGACCTAGACAGGAGCAATAAGAGCCATTCAAGATGAGCACTCATTCTTTGAGGGTTAGCTGGGACAAAAGAACAGTAAATAAAACATTTAGCATTAAGAAAGCAGAAGGGGCTTTGGTTTATCAAATCATGCTGTTGCAATTACACAGATCCGATAAAGCACCAGAACTTCTGTAGTAGGAGCATCAGGTGGCATCCATACTTCCAGCCTCATAAATCACAGAATATTTACAACACAATCATACAGCCCGTCAACCACATGATCCATTTTGTCCTGAGACTGTCAAGAATAACATATTTATTGAGGAATTATAGATCTATTTCTGCACTCAAGTATTCTCTGCAGAAAGCACAGCCCTTCCCAGGGAAAGGCCAACACGACAACACAGGCTACCTCAGGCTGCCACCAGTTTTGCTGTAACTTTTTTTAATCTACAAAAAAAGTTTCCAAGACTAACACTCCAACTCTTTTATAAAGTGGATTACTACAGAAAATATAAACAGTATTTAACCTTCCTCTAACTACCTGCAAAAATATTTAGCAGTGGAACGTTCTTACTAACTTTCCAAACTCATTAGATGAATTTCAAAATGTATCTGCTAGTAACAAGACATTTTCAATATCAATATGAAATAAAATATTGTGTGCACTAGAATTTAAATATACTGATAACTTATTACTACTGATAACCTATTGCTTCTGTATTTTCAGACCACAGGCTTCTTTCTAGAAAAATTAGAGAGGTTTGGTTTCAGTTTAAGGTGAAATCTCTCCCCAAAAGTCAGAGACACTGCAAATAAAGAAAAATAATAATAATTTTAAAAAATTAAAACAACAAAACAAAAACAGAAAAAAAACCCAAACCAAAACAAAAACCGTAACAAACAAACAAAAACAAACAAACAAACAAACAAAAAACCAAACAACACACAGAATGGGACACTGTGTAATCAAATTCCCTTTTTCAAAGACAGCCTTTTTAGGAATAGGAGACAGGAATGAAAGAAAATAGCCAAGCCTAAATGGCAAATGACCACTTTCATTGGAAATATAGGCTTGATCAATCTCATCAACAGTTTGGGGTTAACGTAAAGGATTGTACTTTAACCAAGCCCATATAATCTTAGCAAAAGTATTAGTTACATCATGATTGGCTTCCCAGTTAAATGCTTCTACCTAAACAACGGAACTTCACACCAAAACAGAAACACAAAGGCTAACTGTAAAGCCTGACAATGGTGGAATCAAGCAGCCTGTGAATTCAGTGCTAGGAGGCACTGAGGAACTGAACAATCCTCATGATCCACATTCACTGCTGACAAACTGTACCTGCCACCCACAGTGTGATTTTTGACATCCAGGTTTTTACAGACTGGTAATTTCCTAATTGATACTTGCATGGGAAACAAGGTGGGAAGAAGTGTGCTCTCCATACTCTTGGAATGAGGAAATCCAACAGGTCACTGTTCTTTTCGGGGGGGTGGGGGGGAGCATCCAGCTTAGAACTAAAACCCCGAAACCCCAATACACTTGCCCCAAGACTGAAAGCATTCTGAAAAGTATGGAAAATAAATGGGCAACGTAAATAATATTCATTTACATTTTGGCTTTTCTGTCACAAATGAATCTGGTTTTCCTGAACATGAGATGTGGATAACAAAGCTGCATGCCAGCTGGGATTTGAAGGAGTCAAAGTCTTGTACAGAAGATGCTTGGTCACTCTGGGCAGAGGGAATGGACATGCAAAGGGAAGAGGAACAGCTCCAGGGCATGACTCATAAGGAGGCACTTAGGAGAGTTTGACAGTGAGATGTTTGTCAATTTGCTATACAGTAGCCCAGATGTTAGGCCACATTCTGAGAAAAAACAAAAGTGAATAGGAAAATGAAAAAGAGGATCTGAACTTAGCTCCTCGGATTAAACTCAAACTCAGACCACAGTATAAGGTGAAGCTCTGACACTGCACAGAAAAGCAAGCAGGATACAAGCAAGCAGAAATGAGCTGTCCAACTTTCCTGTCCACCTGTCCAAGCACTCACACGATGACGAGTCAACGTGTTGGTATTGGAGGAAAAAAGGGAAATTTCATGCAGGCATCAGTTTGACTATCAAAAAATATACTGAAGACAATCCCAGGAACAAATCATAAACACCTTCAGAACACAAAGATAGAAAGAGTCAACATTATCTGTCAAGCAAAAGAAACTGTCAGCTCAGTTTGGTTTACTTGTAAGGGAGATTGTGCAGTGGGTAAGGAGAATATGTGGATGGCTTACTAAAAGTTAAGATATATGAGTTTAGATTATTAGCCTATCTCATTACATCTGTGTAAGCAAACAGTGTTGTTTGCTTATGAAATGAAAAAATGCTGTACAGTCACATGAAGAAAATCATGGAAGAGTTGTTATCATCATGTTTCTAAAAATGAGAGAACATTTTGAAAAAGCTCGTTCTCCTAAGCCAATTTCATTAAAGGACTTTCATTAATGCGTTGAATGTAAAAATACAAAAGTGTATATGATAATTTGGGGAAGATTATAAGCCCTTTTGGGGACATGAACAGAATAAGTGAAGTTAATAAGATAAAAATTCAACACAGACAAATGTAGAGTACTGTGTTCAGGAATAAGAAATCAAATACACAACTATGAAATGGGGAATAATTGGCTAGGCAGCGGTATTGTAAAAAGAACCTAGAGGGCATGTGGACTGCAAAATGGATTATGTAAAAAAAACAGAACACAACAACCCAACCCCCCCAAAAAATACAGGCAAGTGTTCTAAAACATTAGCTGTAATGTTTTATATATATAAGATCCAAGTAGTACCTATTATCTCAAAAGAGAAGGAATTACTTCATTCTGCCCAGTTCTATGCTCTGATCAGGACAGGCTGCTAGTAATATGAAGAAAAAACAAGTTTGGAGGCAAGATCACAGGTAATTTGAAAGGGAAAAAATGACCCACCACAGAAACTTCAATTTTATTTTTATATTTCCATGTTTAATGAAGCAGGAAAGAAAAGTATCTAGGAAACTATGGTCTTGACTACTACCACCTTTCAGTTTCTTAGAAAAGAACATTTTATGTTGTCACCTCTTCCTGGGATTGGATGAAAGTAATATCCTAAAACCTATAGTAGCATGCATGGAGGTCATCAGGATTTCTGAATTAACACATTTGTTGCTATCTGAGGAAGATCTTCTCTTAGTAGTTGAAACAACAGCAATGTATTACCCTGACCCCTACCTAAACAATCTGGACTTAGAGGTCTGTAGTTCAACTGAGCAGACACCAGAAAAAGAAACTTCAGCTTTGACAAACATGGGCCAACACTCCTTTCTGGCCTGTTTGTACACCAGAAAGCAGGAACCAAGTGGCCCTAATCCCAAGCAACACAGCTGGGAATCCCTGAAGTTGTAGCTACTGAATATTAATCTAGAAAACCTGTCGTCTTGCTGGTGCTCAAAGAAGCTTTTGCAGAAAGCTCTTAAAAGGAACTGTTTTGAGCAGTTGCTGATTACCTGCACTCACTGAGTACCACACTAGACTCTGCAGGACTATGCCCTTTTCTGCACCCTGTAGTGTTCGTCATGGAGTGGTCATCATAAAGTGGCTCTACCCAACTACAATGCCACCCTGAATCACACAGTCATGTATTTGTAGTCTCTCTCCCTAACAAAAGCAGGCTTTTAAGGTCATGCTGGGTATAAGTACACAGCTGTCCCCCTGGATAACTTCTGAGTTCATAACTTTTGAGTTCACTTCCCAATTTCAGGTATAATCAAAAATCAGGCAGCAGTCTCAAAGAGAAAAAAAAAATAAATTCTGCAAGTTCCTTCAACTGCTTGCTTTCACAGAAACACTACAGCATGACCTCAAGAAGACAGATGTCCAGGAAACAAGGCCTGCCTGCTTCCATCCTGCTCTGTCCAAGGCAGAAGAGGTGTGCTGTACCAGGAGAGGTAGCAGCTTAGGGTGGAGGGGACCATGCTACAGACAGGTCCTTCTGAGACCACCTGAAATGGTCCTACATCTCTAGATGTGTCACAGGATGGCTCTGTGTTGTAAGCCACTCAGCTATAACAAACTTTATGCAGGGGATGAATCATTTTCTGTTCCTCATCTTCTGGGTGCCTGATGTGATAAAATGGCATCACATCCTTAGAATCAGTGGCAAAAGAGATGGTGGAAGCCGTACAGATGCACCAGTGGTTTGTGATGCTCCAAAAAGAATTCAGGGCTACACAGCTCAAATTTGGCGTGCAATAATTAGCAAATATCTTTCTCTTTTACCTCTTCGCACATTTCTGCCATTTCTGAAGCTGGCAGGCAGGCAGGAGTGGTTTGATGTGTATTTTTATAGGTTTGTGAAACTTGTAACTCCATGGTGCTGAGCACCAAAGAAAAAACACATTCTTCCTCTAGGAAGAGCTGTATTATGAAACAGCAAGTCAGCCATAAGGCACATACCTCATGACAACAATAGCAAATTATCAAATAGCTACTCATTATGAAAACAATAGTCTATTCTGCACAATAAAAACATTGCATTTTTGCAGAGGAAAAAGAAAAATAAAAATCAGTGAACGTGCAAATGACGACAAAGTAAGAAACATTTCGTATGCATCTGTATTTTCCAAGTTAAGGAGAACATTATTGAGAATACAAGTACAACACCCAGCCACAGCACTCACACACAGACACTATTCCAGCTGCTTTTGAATGGCAAATCCTCTCCACTCTTCCCAAAGCTCTGCCATATCATCTGAGATGCAGGTTTTAGAACCACCAAACACCTCTCTGCCATTTCAGTAAGGTCAGTATTTCATAGGTGTTTGTAGGTTTTATCAGGAAGAGAAGATAATTTACAGGTACGTGCTGGTAGCAAACAAATGGCTATTTTCTAGTCATTTTCTGGAGGGACAGCATGTTCCTCACAACGAAACGTTCCACTTCCTGACCTGTCTCCCGAAGGCATCACTGTCCTGGCTCAGTTCCCTGCTTTGCACCATATCTGTTTTCCTTCTCTGGCTGCACCAGGTCCCACATGGATCTCTGATCCCAATGCCAGTCCCTTTAGGGAGCAATTATTTGTGTATTTGTGTCCCTCTCCAGACAGGTCATTTCCACCCCACTTCCTCCATCCTCCTCCAAGTGCCAATGTCCCGTATCTCTTGGTCCTGGTTTCAACTGCTCCTTTTTACACTTCTCCCCACCAGCACCCAGTCCCATTTCTTTCTCCCAAAGCTGCTCCTCTGTTCCCACTATCTTCTCCCAGCAAAGATGTAATAATATTCAGCAATTACAATTAGTAAACAATAAGTATATGCAAATTCATCTATCTGAAAAGGCTTGTATCCTGGCTAAATTCAGATGCTTTTTCATGAAAATTGAAAAAGACACATCCCTGGAATAAAATCCCTCATCCCTTTTCAACTATGGATCAAGTGTTTTGAAGGAGAGGGGTACCTACAGCTCTTCCACTGTAAAAGCTTCAAGAACTTCTGGAAGACCAGAAAACGTATTTTTTCTTTGCCTCATTTTCCAAATGAGCCAAAAGGTTTCAACTGATCTCTTACACACACACAAAAAAAAAACCCCAAACAACTAAATAAATCAGCACAAGCTCATATATGCCATTATAAATTTTCCACCCAACCAGTTAAAGTTTGTTAAAGTTATAAAAGTCCCGTTTGGCTACTTTAATACTTGTGACACCATCACATGCCTATAATTTAAGTGAAATGAATTATTAATGTATACTGGTTTCTGTTAACTCCTGTCTCCTCCAGCAAGATTTAATTATCTCTTAACCATGCCTGAATCATGCTCAGTGTAGTCAAGAGCAACCTGCTGTATGCAGTGGGTCTGAGAGGGCTCCAGAAGTCCTTGCTTGTCAATAGCTGAAGTTTGCTTGTCACTACAGAGCCCATGAAAGCTGGAATCAGACACCTCATCACGTTCATCAAGAAAAAGCACAGGGAAAAAAAAAAAACAAAAAAACAACAAAACACTAACAACCTTTTGTGAGCAGACCAATTGCATCAAGGAAGCAATGCAGAAACCAAAGCAGCTTTTTTTCCTTGGTTCTTGCCAGTCCAGTAGAGTATTTGTATGTGCTTAACTGTAGCAAAACAAATAACCCTGCTGTAAGCAGTACACTTAAAAGCTGGGTATGTATTTCAGGGCACTGCTATTCTTAAATTCTGTTCCTGTGGTCCACCACACCTATCACTCTGACTACCAGCACGCGTTAAATCCCCACCGCAAAAGCAGTTATTCTTAGTGGTCTGAAGTGCAGTATACACATTTTCTGATACACCTCCATACACTGTCCAAGACACCTGTGCAGTGTAAAGAGCACCTGAAGCGCTGTGATCAACAATAAGTGGTTACTACTACTGGCAAATAGTTGCTACTTCCAGAACCTTCTCTTCTGTGCTCTTCCTTATTAAAAAGTATATTCTTCTAAAATGGCAAAAAGTGTTACATGCATTGACTCCCAGAGCAGTACGCCTGCAACATTTACAAGTTAGACCAGATGGATGAAATCAGTATACAAACGTCAAATCTGATTTTTGTAAAACAGGCTGGATTAAACTAACAATTTTGGTTTGGTTTGATGTTGCTTGTGGTTTTTTGTTTGTTTGTTTGTTTTAAGAGAGAGAAATCAAATATATCTTTCACCACTTGAAACTTGAAAAACTAGCTCACCATTTCTTAGGGATAAGCAGCAAATTTATCACTGAAGCCCATTAATTTTCATATGTATCTTATTTTTATGTAGCTTTCAAATGTTACAGTGGAAAAAAGGTAACCAAACTATGTGAATTCATGCAATGATGTCTTTCCAATTTGTGAAAACAAACCAAAGCAAAGCAAAATTATAAATAAACATATCTCTAGAAAACCACAAATTCTCAAAACCCCTCATAAATCTCAATTCTCCCTAACAGCAGCAGAATCAAGTGAGGAAAGTGTTGGTGAGTTTTTCTCTATTTACAGAGCACCCTACTGATACCAACATGAAAACACAGAAGTTACGTAAATTTCACTCCAGTTTACTGGGAAGAGAGATCTAGCAAGGCAGGCACCCACATCACACATCCAAAGGAACTGTACATCCAAAAAGACAACCACCCAAAACAGACTTGAAAAGAAACAGCAAAGGAGATATCTTTCTTCTTCAAAGCAGCAGCAAAGTGGAATACAGAAATGCCCATCTTCCTCCATGCAACCAACTGGCTAAGATCAACCTTAGAAGATACCTCTAACTAGAGTCATGCAAAAATATGAAGCAAGAATACCATGACAGCAGCGGTCAAGTATTCTCACTTTTTCTATGTCCTCACCCACACCAAACTTAAAATCAATCAGTAACCAACTCTTAATACTGTGTTATTATTTTGACTCTGCATCCTTTTAAAGCAAAGTAAACCAGAGTCTCTAGTAATGGGGTTAGTTTTTAAACAAAAACTGCATGTCTGCTGAGCCCAACAAGGTAAGGGCGTCTTGGGTGAATGCCTACCTCAGAAGATCACTAAAAGATCAAGTCAACTGATCAGGAAGCACATAATCCCATCAAAATTTAGTTTTCCTTATTACATATGTTAACTATTTTTCTACACATACTTTCTAATAAAGCATTATTTAGAGAGAGAAAGAGTTCCATGTGCAAATGCCTACAAAGTCCTGTTTGAAAAGATACTTAGAATTTGTATAGTCTGGTCCTTCTTTTTCCAAAATTAAGTTTACAGCATTTCACCATTCAGTGAAATGTTTGCAGGTCCAAGATCCTAATGTGAATTAACTCAATTTTAAGAAGGGAAAATAAAACAGATACAATTTCTGTGAAGAAACAACTAAAGATATGTAGAAAAAATGTAGACTTTTTACTTTTGCAATGTAAAGGAGCCTTATTTGGCCCCAGCACAGCACAGCATGAGTGATGGAAGAGCTACTGTCTAATAGAACTTTCCCATCCTTTATGCAATAGGGATGGCCTGAAACCAAAACTGAGTCACAGCTGTTCTAGAACAGGAGGAAGGGGTACAACACTTGTGATTTTTCTCTCTACATCTTCTTTGTGCCTCACAGGTATTACATGCCTTCATTCTTAGTGTTTTACCTAGCTATGCTGTTCTGTACCTCTCTGGCCTAAAATTAGGTCTCCCACCCAATTAATCTATCCACATTTCACATGTGTTAAGCTACATAACACAGCTAATTTACCCCAAAGGTCTGGCAGAAGGGACAAAGAGAAAGAATATAAAGCGAAAGCTCTCTTCGGAACTGAAAATTTGCCAAGGGCTGCTATAAATGACTTGCAAAACTTGTTCATTTTAATAGAAATTACATAACCTCAAAGGACATAAATATTAAAGGCAACATATAGTGAGATACCAATGCTACAAACACATTTGGCATTGGATTGGTCTGTAAAATATATCACATCCTTGATTACAAACAACATCTGAACAACACACATTTTTTCCACAGTTGTATAAATACTCTTTTCACACCCTAGTCCTGTCACCAGCACACATACTCATGGGGAAGAAACATGTTCCATATAATTAGGTTGGCCAAACCTGAGGTAGTGTACTAAAAAATATATTAATTATTGCAAGTGTATTCTGGAGATCACTTACTGGCTATGAATTTTAGATACTTAAAACCTTGAGGAGACGCGACAGAGTTAAGTTACATGTTCTGTTCTAAAAACTTTAAAATTAAGCATAATTATAATCCCACTCTTCTTGATTAAATAAGTACTTAATATATCAGTCAAACATGTATTTTCTCTGTGGTTTTCAAATTAACGCAACCTCATGCAGAAGCTGGAGGTGTATTTGTGTAGAGATACTTAATTTGATGGTAACTTTCTTGAGCAGAACAAGAATTCATGCTTCACCTTGGGAGAAGCATTACATGGCTGTGAAACAATGTCATAAGAAAGAGAAAAAAAATATTATCACAGAGTTTTGGATGTCAGAAGGAAAGCGTACAAAAAAGGCAATAATGTAATCTGATCTACTAACAAGAAACTTGAAAAATGTAGTAAAAAAACCCTGAATGTAGATTTGATTAGAACGTATTCCATATGATAAACCAAGTCTCTAGGCTTTGTCTTTCCCTTTTTTTGTCATTAACAGAAAAGACATTTAGGGGAGGGGGGAAGATGAGAGAGGAAAAGGGTGTTTCTAAATTCCCCATTGTGTTTACCTATAAGTAGATGCTACCAAGAAGTTACCGATCTGTCAACTCCAGAAGAACAAACCATTTCATTGTTTTGCATAAAATACACGAGGAATCCACATTTCCAGCTGTTGGTCATAATGAGTGTATTTAAATCGAACAGCACCATCTAGCAGGCCCCCATAACTTTACTTAGGAGGGCAGTTGCTACTTGGCAATAGGTCAGTTTGGCAGGCTTGCTCTGAAAATTATTAAGCATTTTCATACTGCATGAAATACCATGTGCTTTATGCCAGCAAGAATCCAGAAGAAATATCAGCTACATTGAAAGAAGACTGAAAAAAACGTTTAAAGTTTCAGCTCTAGGACTACAACAGTTGTGTGTGTGGTTTGTATTGGGTAGTTTTTGCAAAGCAGAATTAAAAGAACACGATCTTCATCTCATCCAACAAACAGCAGCTCTACAGATTTGCTTTCAGCTAGTCCCACAGTGCAATCCTGTTGTGTGCCCTTCAGGAGCTAACCCAGTGCACTGACAAACATAAGCAACCATGTAGCACAAGAAATTTTTTTTAATTCTCTAATTTTGCTAAAACAAATAAACAACTCTTCCACTAGCCACTTGAACAATTATTTTTAAAATTTATCCCTATATTGGGAGTAAGAAGTGCCACTATTTGATTAGATTTTAGTACCTAAATTGGGTCTCCCACTCCATCTCAGCAACTTACATTTCATGTCAGTGCTGCCTCTCTGTCTTCCTCTACCTTTCCATTGCAAAGTTAGGTGCGAAATTCCCAAACATAGCAACACTCTAAATTTCCCCTAGCATCTCCCTCTCCTGCAGCAACAGGGATGCCTGGCCTGCTGCTGTTTGAGGAAGTATCTATGCCAACCTCTGGCATTGGGAAGTCTCTAAAATACTGTAGCAAAAAAATAAGAAAAAAAAAAAAAAAAAAAAAGAAACAAAACAAACAAACAAAAACTTTTAGGTGAAGGTTCAAGACAAACTGCCTGAAGGAAAACTCAGCCGCGCCCGGAATATTGACCCTAGAGTTAAATGCGATTCTGGAGCAATGCTATTTTAGCAGCGGATAGGTGCAAACCTGATTTCTGGACGGAGGTCTTTACCTCCGGACCCCTACAGCAGCCTTACCCCAACCTTCCCCCGGCTGAAGCCACCTCCGATACGTTTCCTCCTCCTCCTCACATGGGCTTTTCCTCCCCCTTCACCACCGCCGCCTCCTCCCCGTGCTAAACCGGCCTCAGCAACGCCAAGAAGCTGCCAGTACAGACAACTTAAAGAGACGCCGTCCCTTCCAAAAAAACCCACGTTTTCCTCCCCAATTCTTTCCCGCCTGCTCTAACAGCGGCGCAGGGCCCGGAGGGGGAGGTACCCCCAGCCCTCCCCAGCCCGGCGGGATGCAGCCCCGGTCCGCCCCGCTGCCCGCGGGAGCCGCCGGTCTCTCCCCGCTCCGGAGCCGCGCGTTTACACGGGGACGCCACAAGAAAATAAAAGAGCCCAAGCGCGGTTCAGCTGGAGATTTTATTCGCTGTTTCTTTCTTTATTTTTTTTTTCCGGGAAAATAAATTTTTTGTAAAAGTAGTTTTCGCAGGCTGTTTCCGCACCAGCCGTATTCACGACGGGGAGGGTGGGAGAGGGTGCGGAGGGAGCCCCTCGGCGTACCGGCACCCCTCCAAAATAACAACCAAACAAAAAACCAACCAAAAATAAAGGAGTGGGTGCCCATCCCGGCAGCACCTTTGTTTGGCGGGGCGGGAGCCGGAGCGCGGCGCCCCCCCCAAACCCCCCCGCCGTGCGCCCCGGAGAACAATGCGCCGCGGGGCCGGGGCCGCCGGGCTGCGCGGTCCCGGGGAAAAGTTGCGAGGCGGCGAGTTGGGAAGCGGCGGGAGACGGCTCCCACCCCCCACCCCTTCCATGTCCCTGTCCCCCGTGTCACCGTCCCCGGGCCGGGGCTCTTTGTTACCCAAGTTGTCCCGGCACCTTGCGCCGCCGAGCCCCGCGGAGGGCCCCGGGGAGGGGAGACGGGGCAGGGGGATCCCGGCGCCGCTCGACCCGCGGAGGTCCGTCCGCGGAAGGGAGGAGGGGGAGCCCCCCTCGCCCAGGCGCCGCTGTCCCGCCTCGGGGACCCCCAAGTCCGCCGGTCCTCCCGCCCGAGCAGCGCGGCCGCGGCCGCCTGCCCCCCTCACGCCGCCCCGGGCGGCGCCGGGCCCCCTCGGTCCGTCCGTCCCTCCGTCCGTCCGTCCGTCCCTCTGTCCGTCCGTCCGTCCTCCCGCCGCGCCGGCGCCCGCCCCTCACCGCCCGCCGGCAGGAAAGTTACTTTCCGCGCAGGGTGGGCGCCCGCGTAAGGCGCGGTCCGCCGGCGCGGCCCGGCGGGCTGTACTCACTTCTCCCTGGCCTGGCTGTCGGACGGGACGCTGCTGTTGCTCTTGCCTTTGCCGTACATGCCTGCAGAGAGCTCCGACTGTCACGCACCTGTCAACCCATCACAGCCTCCTCGGGAACAGCCCCGTCACCATGGAGACGCCGCCACACACACATCCCATTGGCCGGCTGGGCGGCCAAGCACGCCCCCCGCGCCGTGTTTGACACGCGTAGCCCCGGACGGGCTGCCCCCTCCTCCACCCCCCCTAAATGTCTCCCGCTCACACACCACCTCCCCCACCAGTCACTGCGCTCCC
>JANIJG010024118.1:0-13570 GCA_024611175.1 Megaceryle torquata | reverse complement strand
CAGGAGGTGCCCCCGCCGGCCCGGGGGCCCGGAAGCTGGCCCCGGTGGCCCGCGTCCCCGGGAGCCGGCCCTCGTGGCTCGGGTGCCCAGAAGCTGGCCCCCCTGGCTCGGGTGCCCAGAAGCTGGCCCCCCTGGCTCGGGTGCCCAGAAGCTGGCCCCCCTGGCTCGGGTACCCAGAAGCTGGCCCCTCTGGCTCAGATTCTGGGGTCTGTGCTGGGATGATTTCCCCAGGAACCTGTGGATCTGTGCTGGAACCATTTGTGCTCAAATTCTGGGGTCTGCATTGGGATCCTGGGATCCTTGCTGGGATTTTTGGGACTCTGTTGGGATCCTTGGGTCTGTGCTGGGATTATTTGTGCTCAGATTCTTAGGTCTGTGCTCGGGCTCTTGGGTGCAGTCTGTGGATCTTGTACTTTTTCTTCATGCACCTCGGTGCAAATCTTCTCAGAATTCTAAACTAGAGGTAGCAACCAACCAACCAAAAAAGAAAGAACATAGAATAACTCAAATCTAGCAACTTTTTGAAAACCAGCCTGTGGGAGAGAGAATTATCCAGCACTTTGTAAAATATTTACATTTCCAGGTTCACTCGCCCGTGTTCCCGTTTGCTTTCCCCATTTTCTGAAGCGAGCCGAAGGAAATCGCTCTTTCATTACCTTGGTTTCTCACCCTTCAGCTATTATGTGAATTGAAAGTGGAAGGGAAAAAGAAAAGAAAAGGGTCTCTTCTTGATGTTAAGTAACTTTGCAGAGTTTAATTTGAAACAAACAAAGCATTTAAAGCAGTTCTTCTCTCGGGGATTTTACTGAGTGCTACTAAATTGCTGAATATTTAATAGCTCAACGTGTTGCGGACCCTAAGGTCTGTCCCCCAAATGATAAGGCTTTTTATTAAGTCAACTTTAATTGCTTAATAATTGGGTCTTCACTAAAGAAAGATGGGGCTTCTGCTAGGCTGCCAACCAGAGTTGGGGACCGGTTTCAGCGGCGTTTCCTAAGTAGGTGGATCCGTCACCGCGGAGCGAAGCGTTGCCGAGGATCTGCAGCGTTTCATTCCCCCAGTTTGCCTTGGAAAATGACTTTCTCAGAATGGTTTTGCTGGTCCTGGTCCCTTGAGCCAGCTCCTGACAACTCAGATGTCTGTGTAGCTTCAAAAAGTGCTTTTAAAAGAACCAGGAGAGCTGTAAAGACCCAGTGATAGCTGGAAGATCTCATCTGTTGTGGTCCTGTGGAGAGATGAGTGAATTTTGGACATAACCATGGAGACAAGGAGCTGCTGGGGAGAGTCCAGGGGAGGCTACGAGGGTGGTTAAGGGACTCGAGCATCTCTCCTGTGAAGAAAGGCTGAGGGAACTGGGGCTGTTCAGTCTTGAGAGGAGGAGGCTGAGAGGGGACCTTATGAATGTCTATAAATATCTGCGGGGTGGGGGTCAAGTGGAAGGGGCCAATCTCTTTTCTGTAGTGCCCAGCAAGAGGACAAGGAACACTGGGCATAAACTTGAGCATAGAAGGTTCCACCTCAACATGAGGAGCAACTTTTTCCTGTGAGGGTGACAGAGCCTGGAGGAGGCTGCCCAGAGAGGTTGTGGAGTCTCCTGCTCTGGAGACTTCCAAAAGCTATCTGGACACGTTCCCGTGCGACATGACTTGGGGTGACCCTGCTCTGGCAGGGGGGGTTGGACTTAACAATCTCTACAGGTCCCTTCCAACCCCTACCATTCTGTGATTTATGTTTCATTCAATTCTTTTCCAGGGTAAGATTAGTTAACTTTTATAAATGCTTGGAAGAGACCCTAATGATTCCTACCTCTGGCCGTGGGCAGCGACACCACCTACTAGAGCAGGGGGAATAGATATCGAAAATATACCACAAACAGCAAGGATGTAGCTTGAACTTAAAAGATGAAGAGTTGATTGACTGTCAGGCAGTGTCAGAGACAGTTCAGTTCTTCCACTTGCCTTTACACCTTGGATGCAAAAGGAATCCTAATTTAATCACTGCGACACATATTAATGGGTTTGCAAGACCCGACTGAAGGCGATTTGACACCTCGTTGTCATTTCACCACCGGGGAAAGGAGATCACGCGGATCAGGCTTCGCAGATCCCGAGGGTACGTCGTGATGATCTCGTCCGACCTGAGGCATAAATCAAACGGGACTGCCCTGAATTCATCACTACTTCAATTACTGCCTGTATTTTAGGCAACTCATTCATTTTTCCCCAGTGGTATGAAATACTCCGCGGAACATTGTTCTACTGATTCATTATTCTCATTTTGGAACAAACAAACAAAATAAAAGGGTTGTCTGACTTCTAGTCTATGCTTGTTCTCCTTCAGCAGTGGATGTTTTTCCTAGCTGTGTCAGGTAGACCCGGAAAGCTCCGTTAGAACTTTTCTTCTCCTTACACAGATTGCTACAGCCCATGATCAAACCGCTCTGTAACCTCCCCTGACAAACTCAATAAATTAAAGAGGCTCTTTCATCTCCAGCATCTTTTCCAATTCTTTAACCGATGTCACAGCTCACCCCAGATGCCTTTATCACACCTTTCATTTTCCTCCATCTAGACGCAATAACTCCAGATGCTCGCAGAAGAAACTTCAGCGAGGTTTTCCCCAGCACCACGTTCAAAAGGTTTTCAGCTTCTCCAAGGCTCCTATTTTTATAAATCCCCAAATCCAAGCCAACAGTTTTGTTTTCTTTCGGGTCAGAGGTCAAAATATCAGGAAAGAATATATTTTAGCTGATGCGGAACCCAAAAGCACCGAGGTACCTCCGTGGCCTCTTCAAACCTTGCCACACAAGCAGCTCCCCTCCAGCCTTTTGTGATTTCTCACTATTTTGAGAATTACTAATAAAGGAACATCTATAATTCAGATGCTTCGTACCACAGAATCATATTCTTCACTTCAAGCTCTTGAATACAATATATTTAGTCAGGCTAATTGGAAATCAGACATTTAAAGATGTCTATTTTAGGTACTTTTTTCAAAATGTATCATTTCCTGCCTGACTGTTTAACTCCTGCTGAAGCTGCCTCGATGCAAGTCCACTAAAACTTCACCCTGCAGTTCAAAGTGCTCTCCAGCTTGCAGAAGAAATTTGCTCTCCCACTGCAAAACTGGCTTTTGGGAATGAAGCACAGAATTAGAGAATCATAAACTGGTTTGGGTTCCAAAGGACCTTTGAAGGTCACCCAGTCCAATCCCCTGCATTGAGCTTTGACTTTAACTGCCCTGACTTTATTAAAGTCCCTAATTATCACTTCCATTTTAATTCCATCTGGCTGGTCTCTGAATTTTCTTTGATTTCTTGATGTAAGAAACAGGTTCTTCACTGTGAGGGTGGTGAGACACTGGAACGGGTTGCCCAGAGAAGTTGTTGATGCTCCAAGCCCTGGAAGTCTTCAAAGTCCAGGTTGGATGGGGCTCTGAGCAACCTGGTCTAGTGGGAGGTGACCCTGCCCGTGGCAGGGGGGTTGGAACCAGATGATCTTGAAGGTCCCTTCCAACCCAAACCAGTCCATTATTCTATGCTACAATCTCCATCCCCTGCTCCCCAGTCACAGCAGTTACAACCACGTGGGAAAGGGTTGGCACAGCCCAGAGGGAACGAGGCAGATGGGAGACCAAAGTGTTCCTCCAGAGAAATCCACTTCCCCCCCAGTTCATCACCACTCTACAGAATTACAACCAGTGCCCCAATGTCAGGATAGCAAGTTAACAACCAGAGCATGGCACGGGGCACATGTCCCACCCACCCTGCCTCCCCCAGAATGAGCCGGTGGCACAAGGTATTTGAAAACCACAGAAGTAAGCTCAGGTGAACACCAACCTACTACAGAAATAATGCATTAAACCAACAATAAAAGTAAGATATAACCCTTTGGCTTCACCATGAGGTCAAGAGATTACTTCTTGCCCGACTGAATGCAGGTCTATACGTGCGTATCTCTGTAGGACAGAGATACCAACGTATCATCCCACGTAGCATCCCACGGCTTCCACATCTCTACAATGATCACAATCCAGAATCCCTCAAGTGCTTTCAATTTTTACCTCCCTCTCCTTGGCTATTTTGACCCTTTCTTTTCTCTCTATAGAATCTCTGCATATGCTGCCCACAGGATAAAGTATGGATTACACCTTAGCGTGGTTGTAACTTGGCCTTTCTTTGTGATTCTAAAAGTTCACAGTGCACCATGGAGCCATGGGAAGTCCTTGGATTTCCCCAAAGGATTTTCCAAGTAAGCTAAGCTTTGATTCCACAGGTAAAACCAGCTAGCAGCTGAGCCTGCTTCTACAGGTGAGGTGCCACGAGTTAACTTGAGCAGAGCTGCACCTCTGGAGTATTGCTGGGCTCCCCAGTTCAAGAGAGACAAGGAACCACTGGAGAGAGTCCAGCGAAGTCTCCAAAGATGCTGAGGGGCTGAAGCATCTGTGTGCCCTACAACCTCAAGTTGTTGTCTGAGCAAGTAGTTCACCAGTGGATGGTGGATCTTCATGCAAACCATCCCTTGCACCACAGAGAACAACAACAGAGCCTGGAGGCTCAGAAGCACAAACATCTTACACACTCACAGGCAGCATCTTCACCTCTGCCAGGTGGGTGCTGACCCACTCACAGAGCTTCCTTGCTATTAATGTCCCTGCAGTAACTCATCTGATGAAAGTTAAGCAAATCTGCTGACTTCAGGTGACATTGCTCAATTTTAGTCTCCATCAGCAACCCTTCCCCAAATTACTAAATGCTCCATCACGCTACTGGGGACACTGGAATGCTGGGAGGGCTGTCTCCTAGGTAGAGATGTCCCTACTTGGGTAAGGGGGTTGGACCAGATGACCTCTAGAGGTCCCTTCCAGCCTAAAACATTTGATGATTCCTTTTAATTAAAAATTAAAACTGAAGCCTTTGCCATTACTGGTGACGATTAAAGAACCTGCCACACCTTTTGTCACAAAGTTAACTATTCAAATCCAGAACAAGCAGCAGCAGGAGGCATTAAACTTGGCCAAATAAATACCTCTTCCCTTCAGATACCATTTTTCTAAGCGCCGGTGGATGTTAAAATAGCATCTTTATTTTTTTTACAGCTCCTGTATCCTCAGCAGTTTACAGAAGAAATAAAAGCTATAATCTATAACCCGCAGGTCTTACCAGGGTGACCCCAAACCTGCAGGCTCTGATTGTATTACTAGGATTAGTGTTTACTACTTTAAGTAATTCTCTTTATCCCCGTTTAATAATAGATATTTCATCTCCTCTCTTCAAACAGCTCAGGAATTCAGGGGCTGGAGGTAAAATTCACCATCTCACGCAAAGCACGACTGTTTCCTTGAAGGTTTGAAGGGAATCCAAGGTGGGCTCTCTGCTAAGCTAGAAATTTCCCCCAAATTTCAGCCTTTAGAAGAAACCCTTCGTTATTTGCACAGGGCTGGAAGGAGGTTCTGGGTCACATCTACCATGGCTTGTACCTTCCATGTAATTTTCATCTACTTTAAGTCCTCAGCTGCTGTGATACTAATCGATGCTCTGACAGCTGTCACTCCTCCCATCACCACTTAACACATTTAGCTGGGGAAGAGAAAATCAGCCTGGCACACAAAGGTAAAAAAGAAGAAATAAGGGCTTATTCCTCAACAAAGAATTTCAACATTTGCTCCCGGAAAAAAAAAATCTCAGGGAAATTACAGTTATAAAAGGGGAGATAAGGAAAAAAGTGGATGGAAATCAAGAGTAAAAACCAGCTTGAGTTTAAGGAATTAAGTATTATCAATCTAAATTCACAGCACTTCTGGGGCTGTAAAAAACAGAGTTAGGAAATGAAAATTACAAAATGTGTTTTGCTTCTTCCTCAAGCGTTTCATTTCGTGGAGGAGAACACACTCATACAACTGCTTCAGAACCTGGAGGCAACTCTCCCACCATACAGAGCGACTCGCTGAGGTCCAGTAACCCCTTGGAATGTCATCCTGAATCCCACTGCAATGAGACAGTTGGCACAGAGCAAACAGAAGGTGCAAATATGGCAAAGAAACCTGCAAGAAACCTCAACGGCAGCCAAATCTTCACCTAAACCTCTTGGTTTCAAGATGTAAAGTCGTAGAATTGTTTTGGTTGGAAGAAAGCTTTAAGATCATGGAGTCCCAAGTGTTAACCCAGCACTGCCAGGGCACCACTGACCCATGGCTCTCAGCACCACATGGGGCTTGGAAACCCCTCCAGGGATCATGGGGACTCCACCACTGCCCTGGGCAGCCTGGCACAGACCTGGACAAGCCTCAAATTAGGAACTTGAAAAACCCCAACCCAACCAAAAAACAACCCCAAAAAACCCAAACCCCTCAATACTAACAACAAGAATCCCCCACACCACAGGGGCCACCAGTACAGCAGTTTTATATCCAGGTCACTCTGGCATAAGCGAAGCAGCTCCCATCTCTGGGTTCTGGCCATCCACTAAGCTCCTACAGAACATCAGCTCCACTCTCCTGTGACTCGACTGATTTATATTCCCTTCTGCTGATGGATCTCAATAACATCTTTGCCATTTCCCTCCATCAAAAAAAAAAAGTTAAAATGATGGCATCAAGGATTTTCCCATTATAGCCCCGTGTACTCCGTCGCTTGGTTCATTGCCTCCAGACTTCTTTCACATTTGTCTATATTACACTGTATGTTTTCATGTAATTTTCCCAATAACCACGAAGCCTAAAACCTCCTAAATGGGGCTGCATCATTTCTCATTAAACATCAAATGGAAATTGATGACACAGCACGTTCCAAACTGGAGTTGAGAACGATATAAACCATAAAAATCTTTCGCGGGTATGGGAGGCCCCTAATTTTGTCTCATTAGTCCAAATTTTACATAATCAAATGTTTAATTGCTTCTCTTTCCATCCATTTTTTGTTCTGTCTACGCAATTAGCTCTATCTATTACATTTATACATCAACATTCCCAAGTAGAGGATTTATTTTCATGATCTTCTCGCCGTGTCCGATTTCACCGCGACTTGGTATCAAAACTCTGAAGCCGACCTCAAAAATTTACTTCCTGGGTTCCCCGTGTAGCTGAGGGACTGGGTTTGAAATATTTCAAACTTCCACAGCTTCCTTTAAAATAGGAATAAAGAAATATAATATTCCTCAGAAAATAAAATAGAAGGAATAAATTAGTCCTCGTTATACAGGAATATAACGAGAAACCAACAGGTTATTAGATGGTACCAGAGTGATCTGCTTGGCTTGACTGGTTCTAGTCATGTTATGGCTTTTGGTATGAAAAGCTTAGCAAGATATGTATATTAATAAACAAGTTTTCATTTTTTATATGTGGAAAATACGACTCCACATCACAGCTGATGCCACACAAGAAATCCCTTAGACTAAGCAGTACTTGGACAACCCATTTCCAATCCGCCCATCCCAAGCAGGAACCAGTAAGATGGGAGACCAGGGAGACCGGGCCAGGGGAGACCAAGCCAGGCCAGGGGAGACCAAGCCACGCCAGGGGAGACCAAGCCACGCCAGGGGAGACCAAGCCACGCCAGGGGAGACCAAGCCACGCAGACAACTTCATTTCAATTCAACAGGTAAAATATTGAGAATATTTCACTCTTGCTGTTCCTTCCAGCAGAAAGGGAGACAGATATGGAGAAAAAAAGCCCTTCAGTTGCCTTTGCCTCCTTTTTACCCAGGGAATTTTCTGTAAAATATTAATGGACTAAATGATCTCCAGAGGTCCCTTCCAAGCCCTGCCATTCAGTGAATACTTATTTGATTTTAATTATATTTACACAGATTCAGGAAATAAGGGGGGGGGAAAGGAAGGCAACACTGACTTGATTAAATATTTGTCGAGGAAAATGTGGTTTAGATTAAGATGTATCTTTCATCTGATCCTCAGCCACAGGAACAGTGAATATTCTGCACAAAGAAACTTCTTTTGATGCTGGTAGAACATGACGACCAATAGACACACCACTAAAGATGTGGAAAATTCATATTTCAATAATCACTTGTACATTTTCCCTAACACATCTCTCATTAAAGTTACTCCTCACTCTGTAAGGTTGATCACCGGTGAATACAATTTCTTTTGGGATGGGTGGAATAACTGCTGGAAACTCATGGTGCAGCACATTTAACCACGAGCACCCCTTGAGTTGTGACCTTCCACACGTGACTTGCCTTTGAAGATCTCACCAGAGCAGCACGTGTGATTTCAGACTGCAACCATTCAAGGGTGTTTGTCTTTTGGATGAAGAAATGCTGAGTCTGAAATACCCAACGGCCAAGTTTGAGGTCACCTCTCACCTCTTTTAGCTCCCTGCTTGACACACTGACTTGGGGTTTCTTCCCTTGGTGCATCCTTAACAGAGATGCAATGCTCCAACCCACCACTCTTGGTTGGTTTCATGAATGACAGTTGTACAACACTATTTCATTTACAATGCATCACGCCTGTTTCTCAAATGATACTCACCCTGAGAAGCTAAGGAGTAAATCTCCATCTTCATTCACAACCTCCTAAGGGAAGCACCACAAGCACATTTCCAAAGGATAGTCATAGAATCCCAGGAGCATTTAGTTTGGAAGATCATCAAGTACCCAGCACTGCCAGGGCACCTCTGACCCATGGCCCTCAGCACCACAGCTCCACGTGGGGCTTGGAAACCCCTCCAGGGATCACGGGGACTCCACCCCTGCCCTGGGCAGCCTGGGACAGCCCGAGACAACCCTTTTAAAAAAGACATTTTTCATACCACCTTTTGCTGTGCCCTCAGAGTTTCTCACCATCCAGCCCCAACTTTCCTACTGCAGAACTCAATGAGAAATCCAACCAAAGGTGCAATTTAACCAAATGATGGTTCAAATCTTGTTATTGGAGAATCCAGAGCTTTGCTCTTTTGAACTCCTCTTTATCGGGCGTTTGTTGCTTCGTTTTGTACATTGATTTTTCTTTCCTTTTTTTTTTTTTTAATAAAGTGATTTCAAAATACTTGTTGTCAAAGTGCTAGAAAATCAAAGCACGGTATTATTCTTGTTAACGCCTGCGGTCTGAGAAAAGAGACAGAACCCTCATATTTTCTACTTTGGTGCCTTGACAGTTTTAAATACAGCACAAATCCAGAAGCTATGAGTACTGGAGAATTAACTCTTTCCAGTCCCAACTTGACAAAGTATACACTTAAGAAAATAAGCTTAGGGGGTTCTAGATCTGGAGAAGAGTCTCTGGAAAACTGATGCTTTCAGATAGGACATCACCATGGGGGAACATAATTCCAGATGTTTGAAACAAGCAGGAATATTTAGAATAGTATAGATTAAATAGAAATTAATAGCATAATTAAAACCATCACTGCCCTCATCTCAAAAACATCATCATTCCCCCCCCACAACTGCTGTGTTTCCACCAGGCTTCTCAATAGCTCTGGGTTTAAAGTCTTAATGCCTCATTAAGCCCAGTTCAGGGATATTATTCCTTTCTTCTTCTTAATTTTCCCAAGTATCCCACCTTTGTGGCCTCTCTGGTTCAACAGAGCTACTCACAGAGTATCTGGGCACTTTTCAGTGTGAGTAGGTGGCTCCCAACCTGGCCATTAATTTGAAAGGATCTTGTGCATTAATTTATTATATTAATACTTGGCGTTTTTATGGCACTTCTCCACTTAAGAATCACAAAGTGCTTTACAGAAAAAAACCCCTAATAAATTAAACCTCACTACGCTCCCCTGAGAGATATTATTAAACCACATTAAACAAGGGGTGGAGGGGAAAAACCTTCCAGAAATGTTACATCAAGGTCAGAGAAGAAGTTGGCCAATGAAAAAGCAAATTTTAGCTCGTGGTTTTGACCACTCCTCTCCAAAGTAACGAGTACATCCCACAGAAACCCAAACCTATGGGACTGAATCCAACACTTCATGAATCCGTTGGGATCTTCCCTATGTTCAACTAAACCTAGGAGATGAGTGAAAGCTTTACTAAGGTCAGGATCAGCATTTCCTTAAGGACAGCCCACAGCCCAACTAAGCTGGGGCTGAATTGGAGCCCCAAGGAGGGATCCACATCAGCAAGAGCCCTATTACAGAGTTTTAATGGAACGATGCTCCCTGACACACTGGAAATACAGAAATTCTTAACAGAAAACCCTTTAAAAACATTATCAGGAAGGGGAAAGTTGCTGATAAAACCATAAAGTAAAACCCAAGATGGAATTCTCCTCTGATTTAAATGCCACCTATACAATTCAACTAAAATAAGAATATAATTTGGACTGCTATACTTGAAATGGAATGGAAAGAGAAAAAAAAAATCCAGAATCCAAATATTTTGATGGCCAGTCACACTTCAAAGAAGAAAATACAACACATTATGCAAATAATACCTCTAAGAGTAAAACGAAGCCTGTAATTTGGGACACAACAGAAGAAAATTAGAGTTGGTTACCTGAAATTTGCAATTCTTTGGACAGATTTACCTCACACAGGTTTTCATTAGGCTAAATACTATCAACCACTATAGCATCGATAGAAAGATACCAGTAAAAGCAGAAATTACTACAAACATGCTGTCAGCAGTAAAGAAAGGGGTTTTCAGAGTGAAGAAGCAATTAAACTCTACCCTTTACCCCAAAATGCTCCATTCAGCCAATTAAATGCTTAATAAAACCAGCCTTTCATCCAATTTTTCTACAAGTTGGATAATCCCTCTGCACGGAAAGAAATTGGCCAAAGGTGTTCCTCAGTTAACCAGGGAAGTTGATGAAATTGTGGAGTAACACCATGCATTCATTTCCCTTAACAACCACCACCAGGGATCCCAAAGCTCTGCTGGTGGCATCGCTCAGCCTGATTTTGTTGGTGCTCCTTTGAAACCCAAGTGTTGAGATGTTTCTTTATAAGGTGCTAAGTGCTCTGTACAATGGAACATGAAAGGGAGCAAGAGTCGGGATGAGGAGACCCTGTTTGCACGCTGGCCAGGCAACTGAAGCAGGAGGAGATCTGGAGGAGAAGCAACCAGGGATACACCTCTGGAGGTGAAAGAGGAGAGGTGGAGCACTTGGGTTTGGCTGAAGATCTACCTCAGTAGAACAGGACACAGAAGGGAAGGAGTAGCCCATCCCTCAGATATATTTATCACTCATTTCTGTTTCATCAGCATCAAGACCTATCTGGTCAACATGAGTCCACCCCTAAATAATCAGAAACCAAGGAGCAAGTGATAGGAGAAGAGGAAACACCCTCAAGTTGCACCAGGAGAGGTTTAGGTTGGAGCTGAGGAACAATTTCTTCCCCTTGAGGGTTGTCTCAGGCTGCCCAGGGCAGTGGTGGAGTCCCCGTGATGACTGGAGGGGTTTCCAAGCCCCACGTGGAGCTGTGGTGCTGAGGGCCATGGGTCAGTGGTGCCCTGGCAGTGCTGGGGTAATAGTTGGACTTGATGATCTTAAAGGTCTCTTCCAAACAAAATGATTCTCTGTTTCTTATTTTGGTAATGAAATGCTTTCCTTTTGTAAGGAAATGCTGTTTTTTTGTGTTTGTGGGTTTTTTTTCCAAAGGTACTACTAATGTGGCTGTCAGAAGCTGAAGATGCCATGAGATCTGAGTAGTGATAGGACAAGGGGTGATGACTTCAAACTGGAAGGGGTGAGATTTAGGTTAGAAGTTAGGAGGAAGCTCTTCACTCTGAGAGTAGTGAGACACTGAAACAGATTGCCCAGGGAAGCTGCGGCTGCTCCATCCCTGGATGTGTTCAAGCCCAGGTTGGATGGGGCTTTGAGCAACCTGCTCTAGCGGGAGGTGTCCCTGCCCATGGCAGGGGGGTTGGACTGGATGATCTTGACGGTCCCTTCCCACCCAAACCACTCTGATTAGATAAATTTCTTGAAATTCAAGGTGAAAGGCTACACTTAAATCTGGGATCTGCTGACCTAGGAAGAGAGATGTGTTTACAGCACTGAAGGGGGGGGAAACAAGAAGGACCCCATCATGCAGTCTGTACCTTGTACCTTCCTGGTGCAGCGGACCCTTTCTCCTCTTTTATATTTAGTTGGTTTTATTTTCTCTGGGGGAGGGGGCGGTGGAACAAAAGCACTTGGAGGTTACTCTGTGTACCTGAACATGGTGGGAGCTCCAGGTTGTCCTGGGGGGTTTAATTCTGCAGCAATTAAAATACTTGGGCAGCTGAAGCTGCAGCTGTTGAAGTCTCCTTTAGAGATCAAACGTTTGAACTTTCTGAATTCTGCTGTTGGCAGTGGGGCCTGGTTGAAAGCTTAGCCTAGAATGTGTGTGCAGGGGAAGAGCAGTCTGGTTTAACTTCCTTGGTATTTAGCCATTGCCAAATAAAATAGCATTTCTCCGCAGCTATAACCATCTGTGCCTTCCAATTATTTTCTGTTAATATTTTTTAATGATTTCAAAATAGAATCTCTTCCATTAGTTTTCACTAATTCCTCCACAACTTCTCATTTTTCATACTTCAATTATTTATATTTTTTTTGTGACTGATCATTTTTTGGTCAATCTTTCACTGTCACTCTCAATAGTGAGCGATCGGGGGCTTTTTAGTCTGGAGAGGGGAAGATGGAGAGGGGATCTAATGAATGTCTATAAATACATAAGGGCTGGGCATCAAGAAGGCAGGGACAGCCTCTTTAAACTTGTGCCTTGTGATGGGACGAGGGGCAATGGATTCAAGCTCAAGCACAGGGAGTTCCACCTCAACGTGAGGAAGAACATTTTACTGTAAGGGTTGTAGAGCACTGGGATAGACTCCCCAGAGAGGTTGAAATTCTCCAGAGAAGGAGACTCCACAAGACCTGTCTGGACACATTTCTGTGTGATCTGCTCTAGTTCTGTCCTGCTCTGGCAGGAGGGTTGGACTCGATGATCTTTGGAGGTCCCTTCCAACCCCTACCATTCTGTGATACTGAATGGAAGGGGAGCCTACATTGCAGTGCTTTATTTTAAGGTCCTCCAAATAGGTGTTTGAGACCACAAATGAACTCCTGTTTCCCTTTACATGGTTTGGCTTAGAGAGGAAACCCTCAGAGACCTGCTTGCCTCTCAAGGAAGCTCTTGCATTTTAGGAACTGGTAGAGGCTGCTCCTTGTAGAAGACACTTGCATCCCTAGACAGTCACTAATGACATTTCTATCCTGAGATATCAGAACCTCAGAACTTTTCTTCTTCATTTGTTCTCATCAGCTGCAAGTACTGGAGCTTCATCAGAAATATTTGGGGCTGTATATATGTTGTTGGGGATTTTTAAGGAAAAAAAAAATGGCTCATGAAATAAAACCCTCAAAATGATGAGTGGTTTGGTGAAGTCAATGGGGAACAGATAATCACCAGCTCTTTTGACAGGGAGGATTAGGGGACAGCAGATGAAATGAGTGAGTCAAATTCTTAATGTGAATAAACCAAGTGACTCTCATTAACAGGGTCTGTCTTAGTTGAGTCACCAGTGGTGGAGTCCCCCTGGTCCCTGGAGGGGTTTCCAAGCCCCCTGTGGAGCTGTGGTGCTGAGGGCCATGGGTCAGTGGTGCCCTGGCAGTGCTG
>JANIJG010024117.1:0-11163 GCA_024611175.1 Megaceryle torquata | reverse complement strand
TATAGAGCTTTATCTGTATGCACGGCCTGTCTCTAGAGTGGTAGAAAGCTGTTGGTATTGTGTCACACAGCAAATTGCAGTGATTTTTACTCAAAAAAGTTAGGAAGTTTCTGAGACAATAAAGGAGGAAAGGGCTATACCTTTTTTACAGTGTACACCTTCCTAATTTATTGCACAGTTTGGAAACTTTAAAGTTGTTTGCCAGACCCACTGAATTCTCTTTCCACTATGAAATTTAACAGTCTTCTGAGTGGTTTCCATATATCAATATTGCCAACATCTGGGGGGTAGAGAACGTTAAGGAATTAATAGCATACGAAAGTTTGTCACTTGTGATGCTGCAAATGTTAAGCTATGACACTGGAACTTCATTTTAAGCAGTTTGAGATTAATGACATTTGTCATAAATGTCCTGCTTTTTAAATGTTGAGTAAAATGTGTTTTCCAAGCAGGCAAAGAAAGAAAGCTGGGAACAAAGCCTGTTTTACCATGCTATTGCTAACTAGATTATGCAGTGGGATTGCTTTTATCTTTCCTTTACAGTTAATATAGCGCTGACTGTACAAGATTTCTATATGGTTCTTAATCCAAAAATATGCACACATATATTGTACAGAGTATATATTTTCTATGTATGTAAGGAAAATATACAACAGAATATTACATAAATCTATAATATATACTTGTAGTGTTCATTACATATACATTTTCATGCATATATAATGAACATTTTGCTTTTTGTTTAAGAAAAAATCAGGAAACCTTCTCATGTTTCTTTTTGTTTCTCTCTCTCTTTCTCTTTGGATCGCCATCCCTGGATGTATGTAAAAGCCATCTAGTTATGGTATTCCAGGATACGGTGTAGTAGTGGCCCTGGTAGAGTAAAGAATGGTCAAACTTGATGTTCTTAAAGGTCTTTTCCAAACATAGCAATAGCGATTCTGTCTTTTCCAACCACAGTGATCCTGTGACTCTTTCTCTATCTCAGTATTTATCTCAATACCCATCTCTTCCTCTACCTTTCTGATTTTAAGTTATGTATAGTATATAAAAACTTAGAGAGATACAAGGGGGTGCGAGGAAGATTTCTGTGGGCTTTTTTTTAATTATTATTTTCCTTAATGGGACATAAATATAGAGTAGAAAATATATGAAAAGCCCACATATGCCAGACCCTTTGTTTTGTCATTACATATCTGGAAGCATCACAAGCTATTAAAGAAAAATTGGTGCTAAATCTCTGCAGTCTAGCAATGTACAGAAAATAAAACCTTTCTCATTGGAGCAGAGTAAAAATGAAGTGTGAGCATAGTGGCTGTAACAATTTTAAAAATTGAAGCTATAGAAATTTCATCAAACCGTTTTCTAGAATTTGATTTCTGATGTTATTTTTCCAAGGAGCAAACACCTATCTTGGTTTATTCAGTTACTTTTAAAATAGTTTTGTGGATTCCTAATTTTTGAGGGCTAAAACTTACCTGAAATTAAAAAATTCAGAAAAACCTTAAAGTGCCTAAACTTGAAAATTCAGAGTAATAGTTTAGGTAGGGTTTTGACCAGAGGAACATAACATTTCCTGCATATTGGTTGTATGTGCACAGGTTCACAAGCCACCTGCACTAAGATGCTTGAAGAAGCAGGGAGCTGTACTAACATGCATGCCAAGATTAAGTTCTGACCAGATTCCCCAGCATGTGAATGAACTTCCATTTTTCCGTTAAGAAAGAATTCTTGAAGGAACTGGTACAAAGGGATGATGGCATTGCTTTCTCCACCATACTTCAGACAGTATTTGCAGTGCTCCTCACTCTTCCCAGGGATTTCCCAGAATGTTCTCTTTACTTTGTCAACTGTTTTCACTGAGAACAAATAAACACAGTAACAAACATATGAACCAAGGGAAAAAAAAAACAAACCCAAACCAAACAAACAAACAAAACCAAAGCAAACAAACAGACCAAAATAAAACAAGAGACAAGAAAACCCCACTATCTTAGCATTAAACTGTAAAAAGTTAGAAGGACTCACAAGAGAAAAATGAATCTTGTTGTGGCAGCATCACCCCTAAAACAAGGAGCAGTGTCAGCCTCAAACCAAGGGGAAAAGAGAGCACTCTCTACTTTCATGGGTCTCAGCTCCCTCCATGCTTGCTTGTGACTTCTCCCAATGAGTTTCACAGTGGAGGGAAAGAGCTGGACTGCTTTCTGTGTATGACTGGACAGAGCCTGACCCAGCTGGCTATTGCCAAAAGTAAGGCATGTCTGTTTGGTGATTAATTCAGTTGGAAGCATTCTACTCATACAATATTTAGGAGCACGGGCAAAATGACAAGTTGTAGAAATTAAAACAAACCAAAAAGACTCCATCCAAAGCCCCACCACAAAAACAATGGAAATTTATAATGGTAAGTAGCTCTATCTGTGAAATGCAGGCCACCTTTTCAGCTGACAAGTCATGCTGTCACATCAAAAGTGCTTGAGAAATACTCTGTATGAAGGGTGATCCTACTTAAAGAGCTAAAACTGCAAACCAAATTAACCCCTATTACACAAAATCTTGCAATAAAGGAATATATGCTTTTCTTTCATCTTACTTGTGATTGGAAAAATATATAGCACAATTAAAGACTCAACATGATGTGACATTGATTCAGTGAGAGGCATAACTGGACAACACTGATGATCAGCAATAAATGTTTAGAGTCATTTTAATTTCTGGCACATCAGTAGAAGAATCCACATTCAGTTGCTCAACCATAGCAATTATTTTGTCCTATGGCAAAGAGTTATGAGGTAAATATTACCGAATATAGTGGGGACTGGAAAAAAGATAACGTTCAAAGCACTTCTACTGTTACTTTCTGGCCACCATAGAGCTTCAGAGAAGCCTGCTCTCCAGGAGTTTGTTCATTTCTTACTTGCACTCACACTTGTTTATATTTTCTTTCCCAGTGTTTTTCTCAGTTAGGCTTTCAAGCTGTTTAAAACACTTTCAAGCTGAGAAATAAAGGCCCATCAAATTCTTATTGCTGGCAGATGAATGCCACCCAAAATAGAAAATGGGTTTTGACAGGCTCCAACCAGCAAGTCTTTGCATTTCATGTGATTTCATTTTGGCAGTGCAAGTTTCTTTAAATTTTATTCACTTTTTCAACCTATAATAAAGCATACACTTCCCGGCTCCAGCAAACTACTTTTGTCTGGAGGATCACATATCTAACACTTTGACACACCCGTGAAAAATGAACATGTGCTCTTAAAAATCCTGGAATATCAACAACCTAGCAATGAAAAGGTGCCTTTGTCAGAAAAACAATCGTATTTAGCAATCAGTTCCAACCAGCCATAGTTATTTCCAAGGAACAGGACAGTCCATCCCTGTCAAACAGGCAGTAAAATAGGAGTGTGGTGTTTGAAGGGTTTGCATCCAAATTGCCTGGCCTGTCTATTGTTTCTAAAATAATTTCTACAAAATATGTTTGATGAATTCACACATTCTCTTTTTATATTAAAATCTGCAGTTTCACTGGACAATACAATCCTCTGCACAAAACCACACAAACCCTGAAGTCTTGTGTCCAAAACCTGATGTAAAACTCCTCTCCAAAGCAGTCACACATCACAGTTACTCCTGGAGTCACAGCTCTCTGCTGGGCTGGTTCCCTTAGCCAGGCGCAATGAGGACCTCTTGCACTGAGGTGCTTATCTTGGGGAATGCCTGTGCTGAATGAGTGTGCCACAGTTGGGTGTTCTTCAGGCAGCCATGTAGAAACAAACACTGCTCTGCCTTCCCTGTCAGGCTGCATGATCCAAGTGTCAGTATATCTTTATCATCTCTTTTGGGATGCAGAAGAACAAGACAGACAGTAAAAATAAAATCAAACCATTAGAGAAGGGTTGTAAATAGTTTAGGCTGAAAGTTTCCGGGTGTACCCTTTTCTAATACTGTGTTTCCTGCTTTGTGCCAGATCCAGCTGCCTTTGTGCTCCAATGAGCAGCCTCTTCATGAGGCTTCTGACAAGATTTCTGTGCACTTTATTCAAGAGCAACAAGGCAAGAATGAGGTATTTTCAATCTGTTTGACACTTCAAGTTTATTTACCTGTGTCTTTCTCTGTTTTTTTTCCCAATTACTATTGAATACTTCTTTCACCAAGCCCTTAAGAGATCACCTGGAGTATACTTGCACAGGCAATAGAACTGTAAAGATTTTTGAGCCAGACAATCCTATCTAAGTATGTAATTTTGTAAATCACTCTTGATATAACTGGTTGCTTAGATTCTCTGACTAAAGTTTACATCCAAGTGACTCTTACTACGCAGACAATGTGAAGCCTTAAAGGTACAAAAAAAATCCACAAGGAACCCCTAATGATTGAATATGTCCATTTTGACTTTCCTCTAGTTTCATTCTCATATTTTCAAGGTAAGAAGAAATTATTCAAAAATTTTATCATGGATTATAATTGTCCTAATCAATAAAACTGAGGTGAAGATCTGTTTTTAACATGCACAGATTTTGTCTGCTATTTGAGCAACCAAACAGATCATTTTAACTTGTTCAAAAATAAATACTTAAAATGTACAAAGTACCTGAAAAGCAGTCTGAGTCAGGTAGTGTTTTGAAACTTACAGGCCAAGTGCTGCTTTCCATGTTTTCCCTCTATATTAGGCACTCACAATTGTACTGTTAACTTGTTTGTGTAATTAGTCATTTAAGAAGCCCACCTGGTTCAATCTGGATTTCCTAACTTACCTCACTGGGACTATTCACATTAACTGAGTTGTACAATCTCATTTTCCAGTCTGATTAATAATAATAATAACAACAATAATTTTTGTTGTGGAATATTCTTCTTTTTTTTTTTTTTTTTTTTTTTAATATGGACATGAGTCAGAACATGGCTGGAAGACCCCAGTCTAGATGTAAGGAAGCTTATATGTAATACTAGCTGAAAGGTAAGGCTGTATTTCTAAAGTGGAGGATAAGACTGTGCCTTGCCAATATTCTGCAAAGAATAAAATGATAGCAAAGCCTTGTTAAAGGTATCGGATAGACTGGGTCTTTTGAAGCCTTAATGACAGATTTTTGCTGCTACTCCTCAGGAGCAGCTATGTAAACAGAGATGTTTCCTTATCACACTGTCATTCCCATAAGAATGGAAAGTGATTTATGCAGTAAAGGACCTCTGGCTCAGTAAAACAAAAATCATCTCTCTTGGGAACAAAACAGGAGACTGACACACTGGAGGCTGGTTGCATTTAAAATTTTACAGTCATTTGAAGGTTTATCAAAATAAGTCCAGAATGATTCTTTTTCTTAGGTGTAAAGTATATTTGATTTCATCCTTCAACTCTCAAAAGATAGAAGGAAAAATGCAAATTAATCATTGGGATAGAAAACAGAGAGTGAAAGTTTCAGTAGCAGCTGAAATTTAGAACCAAAATGGAAATGCTTGTTCTTATTCATTAAGAACATCCCTGCTATATTCGCTGATATGAAAGGATTCTCCAGGACAAAGTATATTGTTGTATTCATTATTACTGTAACCACTGGCTTTTTGCTTGAAAATAAAGTGTAAACTTAAGCAAGCCTTGAAAACAGAGTGGTGACAGATTTAGAAATCTACAAACATGCCAGCACAATGATCTGACATTACACTGCTCTGGTGCAAAGCCTTAGTTCACCACACAGAGGCCTTTGAAGGTGCAAGAGCCTTCTTTGGTGCTGCATATAACATCTTTGCTAAATCCCGTCATGTCTTGCAGCCATGGTGCAAATTCAGAAAGTTTAGTGACAGGAAATTGCATAGATGAGAAACAGCAGCAATTGAATGCAGAATCATAGGTCTCCTAGGCACAGACTTGAAAGTAAATTATGATTCTATGATAAATAAATACAGAAGCTGATGCTAGGCAGAAGCACAGATTAAAAAAAAAATCTGAAATTCAGAGTGAGCACTATGGGATGTTAGCAGATACATTTTGATATGGACCGGAGAAAAAAAAAATTGTATTCAAGAGAGCTGTCCTCTACATATCCTATGTGTTGGATGCTGCCTGAGCTCTCATTCCTTTTACCACTGCATGAACCCAGTTCATGGTGCACTGGGCAAGGGGTGACAGGATGGCTGCTGTCTCCCCATCATATGCAGGCCTAGGATGGACAGGGCCACGAGTCCATTCCCAATGACAGCAGTACTGTGAGCTCTGTGTTTGCAGCTCCCATGGAGCTCAGTTGCTGCAGCCCACTGCTCCCACCCCTCTGCAGAGTGACCACTGGCAGCCAAGGCTTCAAACCCCTCACTTGCTGGCCCAGGCCCTGGCTTGCCATGGGGCCCTTGCTTTTCCTGCTTCCTCCAGTAACACACCCTGCTGCTGAGTCATTCCAATTTGCACCTTATGTTTAATGACCCTAAACCATGACACAGTGTTAGGTTTAAAGTTGGATTCAATGATCTTAAGGATCTTTTCCAACCTACATGATTCTATGACTAAGCTGAGACCATGAGCAGGGCTGACTTCAGAAAATTATTCTTACTCTAGTAGCAGAGGTGAAATAGAAACTGACTTCCACAGAAACAAGGGTGGGTTTTTCTGTAGCTATTAATTTTTTATTAAATGAGATGTTGTGACATAACATATATTCTGGCATATCATAAATTTAGAAATTATATATTATCTATAACCCAGTAAGTTAAAATGCTTTTAAACATACAGAGGCAGATTTGGTCAGTACTAGTAACTAATCTTTTCTAAAGGATCCATTCATTTGTAGATTTTTATAACCTGAGGAAGCCCTTACCAAGTAGTTAGGCTTCTCTGTCAACCTGGGCTAAAGAACTTTGATTTCTGTGTAAAACCATAAGTTTGCATAAGTGTGACTTTTAGAAGAGACATCCCTAACTCTTTTAAAATTGCAAGGGCTGGAGGAACCACTGAGTCCTGGACATACCATAAAAATGGCTTATTACTCCCATTCTCTTATTCTTGCGCAGCCAGATCTGATTTCTATAATTCTTAGCAATTTCTTCTTTGCAAATGACCTCTCTTTAGAGCTGTATTATCTTTTATCTCTCTGTCACTGTTTGAAGGTGCAAAGAAATTACCTGAACCTTTCTTGTGACACAATTGAAAACTTAATTCATCAAATGATGGGAAGAGAGTAGTTAGGAGGGAACACGTTCAAAATTTTGAAGTAGAAAAAATATTCTGAGAAGACAGAGCTAGAGGTGTACTCAGGGAGACGGACAGATAGTCCTGAATGCTTGGCCAAGTTCTAGGGAGTGAGAGTATTAACTGGTTTCAGAAACCAAACTGTGATCTCAACACATAAGACAGATCTTGATCCATTTCTTCTACAGAGAGGACTGTTGTGGCTTGACCATTACTGTGATCTCTGTAATAGAGGCTAGAGTTCAGGAGGATACCAGAGGGGAAAAATGACAAATTAACAGCTGTTGAGCTGGTGCCACAGTCAGAGGTAACAAACCTTCTTACACTGGTGTGTATCCAGGGAAGGGGGTGACTTCATATAATTTAGCAGGAACTGGATTTCCATGAGATAATTTGTCACAGTTCTGTGCTACAAACTGTAAATATCAGGTTTTGTATCTGGTTTTCTTGGTATTACATCACTTTATTTCCATCATCTGGGTTCATATCGGAAGGTATGTTGGAAGGCAGCATCAGTGACTTTTTACTTCTTTACCACAGTGGATTATACTACAAGGTGGATGAAATATTCAGCACTATCTGGTTTAACTTTGTTGTTTCTGTGTTCTCTGTGGTTTCCTGTTTCACTGTCTCGCTCACTGTTTCAAAGTTAAATTTTTCTCCTAAAAATGTTGACCTTCTGAAAATGTCTTTTATAATGCATTTTTAGTTTCCCTGTACAGTGTGGCTAAATGGAATTACCAGGTTTTATTCAGTAAAAATAAAATTCTAAGTGAGGCTAGTGACCTTCAGGATAAAATATTTGGCCTTTCATAGATGGTTTTTACCCTATTTAAATAGAGAAACGAGGTAACAGTTTATTTTCTAACACTTAATGCACCATAAAGTATCTCCGTATGAACAGAGTGAGCAGATACTTAATCTGACACCCTCCAAAAATACAATTTGCTTTTACAGATGGCAGTGCCTTGTAGAAGACACGCACAATGCTCTGCACAGCAGCAGGGCAAGGAGCAGTGAGAGGGGAAGCGTGGAAGAAGGAAATTACTTTCAACAGTAACAACAACCATGAGTCTACAGACCTTGCAATGATTTGGAGTCTATGAGATACATTTACTGCCAAAATGTAGACAGGAGAGCAGTATTTGTGTGGAGTATACTGAAGTGGCATGGGGATCCTAGTGATGCATGTTGTCACATACCTCATGCTCTGAGCTCCCAGACTATCAGAGGGCCACTCTCCTCTGAAAAAACCCCCTTTGAAGAAACTGTCCTCCTGAATGTAAAGCTGACCTGAGCCTGTCCCACAATGAAGCTTTGCACATCAGATTGTACACATGCACTAGCTGAGAGCAAATTCCCTCGCAAAGACAGAGCAAACGTGCTTCCTCTTTTTCCCATGAAGAGCAACATGGATTCTGCATGAGGTATTTCTTCTCAATATTATTTCTGGGTAAAGAGATGAGCACTTCCCAGAAAACTGCACATGAAAGGAAGTTACTACTGTAACTTAAGATATTGCTTCACTAGAGTCATGTCACATTCTAGGGATATCTTTTGAGGCAGGTAGAACAGTCTGTGCCAGGAGAATGCCAATGAATCTGGGGAGTATTCATCTTAAAACATTGCATTGATTATCACAATCTTCCACCTGGCAATAAAAGCTGCAAATAAATGCAAGGCAACAACAAGCCATCTCTTGCATGAAACAAACCCAGACATTTGCCTTTGTAAAAACTTCTTTTTTGTCTCAAGGATTTTAATTGTTTGCAAATGTTGAAACATTAAAAGAACTACAAGACCAGGCTCTGTCTTGGATGTTATTACTCCTCTCGGGACTTGCAAAGTTTTTTGTGCCCTCCAGTTCTCTAACACACTTTCCTTAAGCCTGACAAGCAAATTGCTTTGTAGATAAGTGGCAAGTTCCCAGATCCTTGCAAATACATCTTACCTGAGCATTCCCCATGCTTTCTACTAACAGTACCTCTAAGGGTATTAAAAAAAGCCTTCAAGGAAGTGCTGCATATTGCTTTGTTCCATGTACATTGCTCGGTGAATATTCATTGGAACCTTCAGTCTGCACAACTGGGCTGTCACTTGAGAAGTGTATTCATCCCTTAATGAGGTCCAAACAAATTTATCTGAGGGAAAATAAAAAGAAGTAAAAATAGCAAGGTCATTTGCAGTCTTTTAACAATGATAGTGCTAATGAAGCTTTAAAATGAATGACAAGATTAATTCCCTAAACTTTTAAGTCAGTATTGGGGAAAAAGAGGCCATCAGAAAAAAGAGAAAAGCTTTTTTTTTCCAGAGGGAAAAAACAAACAAACAACTGAAGTGCCTTTCTCCTCTTAAAACAGCAATACTATCAACACTGTACTTCAGAAAGTGACCTGTTTCAAATACTGAGGAAAATTTATCCCTTATCCAGTAGGAATTTGACTTCATTGGAGCTTTAAGACACATTTCATTGTCCTCTTCTGTCACTGTTAGGATGGCAGCGCTCTGTGGAATTCCAATTACTTTTTTCCCAATTTCTTTCCTTCATTTGAAAACAATGAGAAGTCTTTATGATAATTCAAGAAAATCTACTTCCTAGAGCAATGTTTTCATGTTTAAGATGTCAGAATATATTTAGACCTTAATATTTTAATATATATTTTCAATAAAGGATCACAGAAAAATTAGTGGAAGTAATAATGCATGACACAAACAGCAAAATGTTATGCTTCAGAGGCTGTGGTTCTGCTGCTGTCTGTCAAGCTGTTTCACTTATCATGGAAAAAAATTGGTACTACAGCTCATCCCCAAAACAATCTTTAATTGCTGTCATATTCCTAAGTACTGTTAAGTATTGTCCAGAAGTAGCAGTAAGTTGCATTCATATGGCAAAGTGTCAACTTTCCTGCTTCTTGAGGTGTCAGGGTTTAGGGGCAGGGCCACCCCTTAGACCTATAACAGACCCTCTCAGTTAACCCCCCTCCCTCCCCTGAGGGGAAGAGAAAAGGAATAAGGGAGAGAGACTCAGCAATTAGAAAAGGAAACTAGAGCAGCTTTAATGAAAGTGAAAATAATAATAATAATAATGGAATATAGACACATATATACAAAACCAGCATCAAAACCAACCCACTGATGGTAATTACATCACCATCACCACTGATGCTGTGGAGCAGGCACCGGGGGATTCCCAGCCTGGGCCCCACAGCAGACAGGATCTGTGTTCAGGAGCTGGATTCTGGTACTGGATTCAGGAACACACAGATCGGGATCCAAGGCAGAACGGACAGAGTCCTCCTGGGATGCTCTGCGGAAGGAACCAAAAGAGGAGCTGAGCCAAGCTGAGCAAAGCTGGCAAAGCAGGCCAAGATGGCAGAGAAAGAGAGAGAGATGAGACTCTCCGGATCTTTCAGCTTTATACAGAGTATATGAGATGGGATCCCTCATTGGACAGTTTGGGGTCACCTGTCTTGTCTGCTCCTCCCTGCCGGTGCCGCCTTTCACTTTCCCGCATCCCCCAATGTGGTACACAAGAACCAGCAGTGGCCTTGGTCTGCACACCAATCCTCAGTACTAACTCGGAACATGGGGTGTTATCACTGCTGGGAGCAGCCACTGTCTGTGAAAACAGGCTGCTGACTTCAGAAAATGCAGTTAGAAGAACTGATCTGAAAAGTAAAGTCACTGAACAGGATTAGTTCTGTTCTCACTCGAGCCAGGACACTAGGGTAGCAGAATAGTCAAGAAACGCAATTAAAACTCTATTATTTTCCAAGTGTTGGAGAAGGAGACCAGATTAACTCTTAGGATATTAGTTTATGTAGCGGAATTCCCCGTGGAACAAGGACATATGGTGGCTTTTGAGGGATTGGACAACCCCATGATAGGTCTGGCTAAGCCTCAGTCAGCATAAAGTGCTGGGTCTCTTTAAAGTTATCCTGAAGAGCAGAAAGTGAAGAAGTCGACCTTGAGCAAAGCGGGGGAGCGGG